>WURV02075559.1:0-14776 GCA_011762755.2 Epimenia babai | reverse complement strand
GACTAACAGCCATCTCACACCTACGTAGTTTGTCTCGTTATATGACTAACAGCCATCTCACACCTACGTAGTTTGTCTCGTTATATGACTAACAGCCATCTCACACCTACGTAGTTTGTCCCGTTATATGACTAACAGCCACCTCACACCTAGATTGTCATTACGGTCATTAGTCACTGGGTGTCAATTTATTCTGTAGTGAACTGCCCTCTCTATCGATGAGGCAACGCTCCCATTGTTGTCTGTACAGTGTAAAACGTATCCATAGCTGCTAGTATTGCATATCGTGACTGATTTTTTTCACTAATGCGGTTCGCAACCCATTAATCGAGTATGTGACGTGTAACTCTCTTAAAAATGTGATATGCAAGTACAAAGTACGTACGTAATATGTAACTCAATTATTTCTGTAATATATATCTATTATGTACGTATTATGTAACTATATTGAAAATGAAATATATGGAACTCTTAAGTCATGTTTAATCATATAGAAATCTGCTTGTAATAGTATGTTTCAGTTACCCTATATTTTGTTTTTTGTATGTTTCAGTTAGCCTATATATTTTTTTTGTATGTTTCAGTTCGCCTATATTTTGTTTATTGTATGTTTCAATTAGCCTATATTTTGTTTATTGTATGTTTCAGTTAGCCTATATTTTGTTTTTTGTATGTTTCAGTTAGCCTATATTTTGTTTATTGTATGTTTCAGTTAGCCTATATTTTGTTTATTGTATGTTTCAGTCAGCCTATATTTTGTTTATTGTATGTTTAAATTAGCCTATGTTTAGTTTATTGTATGTTTCAGTTAGCCTATATTTTGTTTATTGTATGTTTCAGTTACCCTATATTTTGTTTAGTGTGTGTTTCAGTTAACGTATATTTTGTTTATTGTATGTTTCAGTTAGCCTATATTTAGTTTATTATATGTTTCAGTTAGCCCATATTCAGTTTATTGTATATTTCAGTTAGCCTATATTTTATCGTATGTTGAAGCCAGCCTATATTTAGTCTGACATATGTTTCATAGGCCTATATTTAGTTTATTGTTTGTTTAAGTTAGCCTATATTTAGTTTATCGTATGTTTCATAGGCCTATATTTAGTTTATCATATGTTTCAGTTAGTCTATATTTAGTTTATCATATGTTTCATAGGCCTATATTTAGTTTATCATATGTTTCAGTTAGTCTATATTTAGTTTATCGTATGTTTCATAGGCCTATATTAGTTTATCGTATGTTTTAGTTAGCCTATATTTAGTTTAGCGTATATCTCAGTTAGCCTATATTTAGTTTATCGCATGGTTCAGTTAGCCTATATCTAAGTTGGCCTATGTTTTAGTCAACACGTATTTAAATTATCTTATATTCAATTTCGCCGACGTTATATTTACCCTATGTTTAAGTTAGCCAGTATTTCACTGAATTTTGTTTCCGCGGCAATGATTCCGAAAGAGTAATACGACCGTTCTTTTTTCATGTAAATATTGTTACTAGGAGATCTGTTAGTTAAATGTCAAGCGATCATTTTTGACATATCGTGCCAGTCTATATCGCGGCTGGGTGTGGAGATTTCCCTAAATACGCTTACAGTACACAAGATTTAGCCAATAATGAAGCCGTGGAAATTGTTTAGCTACCTCGAACGTGCGCCACATTAGTGAGAATTGTATTGAAGGTGGTGCAGGTAAATTCGTTATCTGAATGCAGTAACTTCGATTTTCTATTCCAAGTCGTTTTTATAACTCAAATACGATGGTTTAGAAGACGATGGAAACTGGCAGTGTGTATTCTTTGTTGATAACTCAGTGAGTTACAAATATAACTTTCGATTGTTGTTGAAGCATAGTGTTTATGTGAAAATTCGTGATAAATTAACTAGTTATTCTATAAAAAAGATGTTGTCCCTTTTTTTCGAAGTATATTTTTCGGATCAGGTCATGTTTTTCTACTTCTTTCATTTTTAAAAATCCGATTTTTAACTAAATTTATTATATTTGTTTTACATTATTGGTCAATTTTTATTCGTATTCATCTTCCTAAATATCTTTTAAAAAGTAAAAATATATCATTTTTTGAAACAATTTATTAAATGTCACAAGAAAGTTCTTTAGTGTACATTGAATAGATAACTTTCATAAAGGTCAGTGAGGACGTATGAATTTTATATTAGGGCTTCTTTATTCAATATTCAGGACATGTACTTCCGTCTCTTCAAATTCCTAAAATGTTCGCACGGGACGAGAGTTGATTCAACCCGTTGTTGATTTGAAAAATAATTTTTGATCGTGCTTTTAATTTCGGCTTTTTGTTATCTTCTAAACATCCATTAAATAATTCAGTTTTATTCAGAGAAAATATATTTCATTAGAAAATGCAAACATTATTGTTTTTTGATCATCCTCGTAATTAAAATAACAAAAAATTGGCGCATCAAATATAGTCATGACGGGAACATATCTACTTTATTAGCATCAGCACAAAACGGAACCTTGTTTTTTTCTCGAAATGCAAAGTAATCCCACAAAGAGACTATGTTTGTGCCTAAAGGCAGAGGTATTGATGAAGTACAGACATTCCTTTTATTTTTACTAATACTCACTATTCCGTCTGCAAAGCAAATATTTGTTTTGTCTAGAGAGGGATGGTTCGGGGGGCCCCAGTGATTGGTCAATGTATGGTCAGTGTATAGTTTGTGGGACGGAGACATGTGAAGTCTATTGACAGTCTGACAGTGCTGTTTGTACAGGTTATTAATGTGGACTGTGGCCTGTCCAGTTCTGATTATAAGCGAAACAAGCATGGGTGAACTTTCGTACGATAATATGAAAAGCAGACGGATGGATTGGAGTTACGGTAAACATAGACAGATGGACTTTAGTACGATAAACTTTACCTAAATATGAAGAGGTGGACTGTAGTTATTGTTTAGTAGACCGTTTGCGGCCCTTTACAGTACTCGCCTATGTGGTTAACCTGACAAAAGGATTAACCTCTATTATGATGTATGCTGAAAAACACCGTAGTTAAAAATCCGCCGAGTCTGGAGAGATAGTTGACCTCCGTTCCTTCACGTAGCCTGGTCCAAACGGTGACAGAACGTCTACATTAGTCGCCCATCCGCTAAATTTGTGATAGTTGAAGATTATTTGCAACGAGAGGATAATGTCAAGAGGTACAGGCGATAGAGGCCATCCACGGTGTATCTGAAGCATAGCCACGTCACGTCAGAGGGGAGAAGTCTTTACATTAACCACATTGCACGGGCTACCCAGAGCCCCATGGCAAGACAGCGTTTAAAGTACTTTTTACTTAATAAACACCACAGTTAGTATACTAGCTAGGGCACCATCCAGAGTATTCTGAATTCATGTCGAATGATATAACCAGGATGCTATCTCTCACCCGATAGGTGAACTTTCGTACACTTATGTAAAAACTAATAGACTTCATCCGTAAGCAATCTCCATCATCCTTAGACAATCTCTCCACCGTCCCTCCACAATCCCTCCTCCATCCCTCCACAACCTCTCCACCATCCCTCCACAACCTCTCCACCATCACTCCACAATCCCTCCTCCATCCCTCCACAACCTCTCCACCATCCCTCCACAACCTCTCCACCATCCCTCCACAATCTTCCCACCATCCCTCCACAATCTCTCCACCATCCCTCTACAATCTCTCCACCATCCCTCTACAATCTCTCCACCATCCCTCTACAATCTCTCCACCGTCCCTCCACAATCTCTCCACCATCCCTCCACAATCTCTCCACCATCCCTCCACAATCCCTCCACAATCTCTCCACCATCCCTCCTCAATCTCTCCACCGTCCTTCCACAATCTCTCCACCGTCCCTCCACAATCTCTCCACCGTCCCTCCACAATCTCTCCACCATCCCTCCACAATCTCTCCACCATCCCTCCACAATCTCTCCACCATCCCTCCACAATCTCTCCACCATCCCTACACAATCTCTCCACCATCCCTCCACAATCTCTCCACGTTCTTCCACAATCTCTCCACCGTCCCTCTACAGTCTTTCGCAGTCTACCCATCACCACTTCGTGCTCTTTTCTCCCCATCAACCGCATTAAAACGGAGCCATACTGACATCGCAGACGTACTTTCAGTGCAAACAACGAAGCTATTTTATGTCATACATAAAGCGCCTTCCGTAGGCGTCGCGATTCAAATTCCAATCAATAAGGCATAATCTTGCACAGAGAATTATAAAAATCCACACGCACGCCGCCGCTACGAACATGTCACTAGCAGCCCGAGATAATCAGTTCCATCGAATTGTCACAATCCCATATTTGTACGTAGCATCCGCTTTTGCATTTTCATTCTCAGAAATATACGTCGCTCATGTCGCATCCCGCAAACGTGTTTATTTTAGAGTTGATTCTGAGCTACAACATTTTGTACATAGGCGTGTGCATATATATCAAGTGTCTTAACTATATTTTATGCATGCATTAACCGTATGCGAATATTTCGAATGTTCCTGTGGATATAAGTAAGGCGACCTGAATAGATTTTAAAATGCTATTCGTGTATCACTACATAAGTACATGAAAATGTTTTTCATTCTATTATATAACTATAGTGCCTTTTTCGGTCTGGCGGCTGAAAAATTTGTTCAAGTCTTCCGCATAACTCTCCGTACCATCAGCATAACTCTCCGTACTATTAGCATAACTCTCCGTACCATTAGCATAACTTTACACTGTTCACTCTATTCGACATTACTTTCCACACCATTTATCATAACTCTCCATACCACTCAGTATTACTCTCTATACCATTAAACAGATCTCTATGGATTCGTCCTCATAACTCTCGCACCAGTTCAGCGTAATTCTCCTCATCTCCTCAGCATAATTTCCCGCACCATTCCGTTGTAATTAGCTACACCCTTACAGCACTGTTTAGCATCACTCCCCTCAATATTTTGTCTACCTCTCTATCCTCTCTCTACCAGAATTCCATCAGAATTCAGACAGACCATGAGTCTTGTTAGAACTGCCGCATTCCGATACATGTAGCCTGCTACAATCCAAACACCCTACCTGCTTATTTCTCCTTTAATTACACAATAGAAATTTCTGCTTCATCTCTCCATAGACATCCCCACATGTGTTAATATCTCTTCTATTTATACGCCACTACCACTTCTGCTAACTCCTTCCTTGTGTGCCAAAGATTCTTGTCTGCTCACCCACATGTGGGCACATAATGAGAATCTCCTTATCACTTACCCTTCACCTACATCACAGTATGCCTGCGTGCGCAAGGTGTGTTTATAAATATGCCCTATGACACACACAGGTCGTACTGTTCTGGAACATTACGTCTCAGCCATGTGTATAGTCTGCGATACAATGAAGACATACTAGGCACACTAAGATGCATAGCACTACTCAGATATATACTGACAATAGGAAACTGCCTAAGAGGCATGAGAACGAACTTAGGACTGAATTCTTTTTTGTGCTTCTTTTTTGCTTTCAAGAGGCACCATATCAGATCAACCGTCTCCAGCTATTCCTATTTTCTGCGTCCCGACTAGCACACAGTTGCGACGTTATGTACGTCTACAGGAAGTACGACAAACTGAAAGTAAATTCTTTTTTTGTCTTTCGTCTGTTCGCATTCAAGAGGCACCATATCAGATCAACCGTCTCCAGCCATTCCTGTTTTCTGCGTCCTCACTACCACCTACTCTCTCCGAGTTCAGGAAATGTCTCACTAAACACCGAGGAACGTGTAGACCCAAAGCTATCACATCTGTAATCACCGTTATCCTAAGCAATTTTTTGTAATTAGCAGTCATTAGGGGAATACCGATTCAGTCACTCCCCTCATCCGTTTTAGCTGATTTAGCCCCGGGGCGATTAAAGCCAGTTTCTCAAAAGTCCTACCCACGGTCTACCTAATCAAATATATCCCGTGCTATAATCGCTAATTCTGACATAAATACCGGCAAAAGTCTATTGAATTTCTAACGACACTCACTGCCCCGTCGATGCACGCTTCAGTATTTCCGTTCATCCGTGAAACCTGATTATTTTCAAGGACATCCAGGTAATGGCGAGGTGTTCATTTTGCATTTTACCGGATTCTCGAGTATTTATCTCATTATTTCAGCATCCGTATCAATTATGCATGATATCCTGGTAGCAAATTGATTTACCTCCTCGCCAATCTCCCCTCGTCTCGATTCTGTCATAACTCAGCGTCTGATTTATAAAAAAATCCGCTCGGGCCTGATATTACGAAGTAAGACGTCGAGTGTGGCCTTTGAAGAATATTCAAAAGATGGCTTGGTAAATGTGATATATGTATATCTCTGGCACAATAATCTGTGGATATCAACCTTTATTTTTGCATTACTTAATGCATGTGTATGTATTGTGCTTCTACAAATTATGGCACCAATTATTGGAATAAAGAATATCCATAGATTAGGGGGTAGCTGGCCTAGTGGTTAGAGCGTTTGACTTTGAATACAGGGGTCCCTGGTTCAAATCCCGCTCTGACAATACACTGTATTTTCCCGTTACTAATCCGTAACATAAAAGAAGCTCGGAAACGTTGACAACCGTGGGTGTGGGATTAAGAGATTTTTATGTACTTTATATTTTCCTATCATTTAATTTATATATAATTGATGTATACTTCATGTCCTACCACTCAACTAACTGCTTCCCCTTAAGGTACCCGTCAGCTGCGTGGTCCATTATTGACTTATACCATGGATGGAGAACTGTTGTCGGTGTGCCCAATGCTGCCCCTTCCTTTCAGAAATACCGCCCCGCAAGCAGATGAAATTAAGTCGTTAGATGTTGTACTCCCATTCAGGGACTGGGTTTACCACATTTTACACTCGTAATATAATTTACATGCTAATATGGGTTATAAGTGCGAGTAGGTATCTGTTAACACTTTACGATAATTACTCTGAAGGAACTACTCTAACATTATGATTCTATTGAAATAACTAGCGTAACATGATGATTCTTTTGAAATAACTAGCGTAACATGATGATTCTTTTGAAATAACTAGCGTAACATGACGATTCTTTTGAAATAACTAGCGTAACATGATGATTCTTTTGAAATAACTAGCGTAACATGATTCTTTTGAAATAAGTAGCATAACCTGACGATTCTTTTGCAATAACTAACGTAACATGACGATTCTTTTGAAATAACTAGCGTAACATGACAATTCTTTTGAAATAACGAGCGTAACATGACGATTCTTTTGAAATAACGAGCGTAACATGACAATTCTTTTGAAATAACGAGCGTAACATGACAATTCTTTTGAAATAACGAGCGTAACATGACGATTCTTTTGAAATAACGAGCGTAACATGATGATTCTTTTGCAATAACTACCATAAAATGATAAATTTTATTGAATAACTTGCATAAAATCAAAGATTTGAGGATGAAAAAAAGATATTTAGGATAATTTTCAATGCCGTGAGCGTGTTTGACCACAATTCTTTGGATCTTTTTAATTTATTTGGTGTACTCTCCCTTGCTTAAGCAACAATAGCCGATCTTCTTAGAATATTCCGGAATATGATTAAACTGATTTATTTTGAGTCTGTGAAGTAATTTTTCAATTCTAATGCCAGAGCTTTATGAATTGTCTAGTGACGTCATTTACTCCGTACGATGTGTAATGGGAAAAGGCCAGATTATGTACTAGGCAGTCATGAAATATGGTCGGCAAATTTAATCAAAAAAGACTTTGAGCTACCTCAGCTATCGGCGATAATAATGATTTCGAGCTTAGACGAACGTTGTGAGAAATACTCAGAATATCTCACTGTTTTGGAGATGTATCCCAGGTCCCAGGTAGGATGGGACGAACAGCTAGACTGGGCCACTGTTGGTGTTTTACAAAGATATCCTCGACTGTAGTGTTATGACCTCAGTGGATTACAACCAGCCCACGTGTGTCGCAGGCTCGGATGGGTCTGGATAATCCTACGTGTGTCGCAGGCTCGGATGGGTCTGGATAATCCTACGTGTGTCGCAGACTCGGATGGGTCTGGATAATCCCACGTGTGTCGCAGACTCGGATGGGTCTGGATAATCCTACGTGTGTCGCAGACTCGGATGAGTGCGTGCCAGACGATGATAACGTACATCGATGTCTCTCTACCATGCATCCCCCGTAGCCCTCACTTACCTTGCCTCCTCCACCATTCTGTAACTGGTTCCGTTGGCACCTCTCGGCACCGGTGGTGCGGTGGTTAGATGCCGGGGGTTGCCCGTACGATTTGGCATTAACCGAGGATTTTTCTCGCGCCTTCCGCAACAGGAAACGAGCTAGATTTTCGTACATGAATTTTGAGAAAGATTAGTTGTAAAGTGGGTTATCGTAAATGTTGTTTTCCGATATAAGGGGGGCAAGTAGGTACAGGTCTTGAAGTGCCACTGACATTTATTACCATTGATAAATTAGCACTAAAACCTTACCCTTTTCCATTTTTGAGTAACTTGAGAAAGCGGCCATATTGTGTGTTGTAGCACATTACGTTCATTTTGCCTCATCATAGAAATAAATGTAAATGATAAATAACATGGAAGAACATGGAAAAACATGGAACATATTGATGTAGCCTATCACGTCCATTGGATGCAAAGATCATCGAAATTAGTGCTCCCACGATATTTTCTAAGAAAATCCGGACATTCATTTTTTCTTACACAATCCAGCATTATATTAAATAAAAATTTGTTCAATTAGCACAGTTTCTCTATTTAATCTCGCACGTAATATCATTATGTTCATTTTCATTTTTATTCCACAAAATATACAAAAATAATAATACAAAACAGGTTAAAATAGAGAGAGAATGTCAATCCATAAAGTATGCACCACAGTATATACAATCCCATTTCAACTATAATGATATCAATGTCTAATTCTGTTAATGGGAAGTCCTAGAAGTTAAAACAACTTGTTAGGTAGCACTCCCTAACATTACAAATGTTCATAGACAGTAAGATGGTCAAATATTAATTCAGTAATCGATGTTCCTACAGCTTCATCTTATTATTTGTTCTGAGTCATTCATCTCCAATTTTGAACTTGTTTTCAGTATCTTTTGTCTGGATCCAATAGCCGTTATCGTACCTAAGTTTTCCCTCTATAAATGATAGTAATAAATAATATAAACCCATTATATACCCCCGCATTCCATACAACGCGAGCTCACAGGGTTGTCCACAGTAAAAGAATTCATTATATAAAATGAATGAACAATAAATGACTAATTTAGTGTAAAAAGATACATTTTTAGTGTTGATGTGAAAGTCATGGAATAAATTAAGCTTCTCAGTTTAAGTGGGAGTGAATTCCATAAATGAGGACCAGCAAAATGAAAGCAGCGGTTGCGAGTTGTGGCCAACAGCCGCCAGAGACAGAGAAGCAGACCTGAGAGGACGCGGGGGCGAGTGTCTGGAGATCATATCTTTGATATACGCGGGGGCCAGAATCGTGCATAGCTTTCTGAACAAAAGTCAGCACCTTATAGGTGATCCCTAAGACTAAGTGGGTTTCCACCACAGTGTTTTCCCCCACATCTTGAATAACTGCGGCTAATCAATTTGTCTTGTCGACAACATAGGTTAGCTTTGTAAAGGGCAAAGACTGGCCGACACCGCTGTTACCCGGGGAATCAGTCCAACATGGACAACTGTCCATTTTTCCATACTTACAGCAAAGGAGTACAATGTTAGTTTCGTTAGGATTCGGATGTTCTAAACAGTTTTTCTCAACATTTCTCACTGATGGCAGTTATATCAGTACAATGTCTGAATACAAAAACGTACGGTGAAACTGAGAAATCCTCTATCTTAATTTTTTCTATTATTATTTTCTATTTTCTATTATTTTTCTATAATTGTAAAGATATATGAAATCACCGTAGATATGATATATATATATATATATATATATATATCTCACCATCTTGGTATTAAGTTTGGCTCCTCGATGAGTGAGTTTGCAGTGAGTTTGTGTGAGTGAGTATACTTCCGTGTCAGATTTAGCGATTTAGCTACCTCATACCAATTGATCGCGTCACCAACATTGTTTCCATGCAGTATGGATTGACAATCTACAGGTTTCTACCATCGTGGAACAGCTGTGGCATCAACTAATCAAAATATTGACATTCATGATTGTTTCTTATGAATTTAATAGAATTCAGCGAAGCTAATAGAAACCGGTATAGTCATAACCTCGACCTAATCCTCGAGACATTAAATATTTGATGACATCTTTTGAAATAGACATCGTCTGTTATTTACAATTAAATCTATTGAGGGCGTTCAATTTGGCAATCCGGACATCATTTACATTTTTGTACCGCGCAAAATAAACTGTCCGTCATCGTCGGGGGATACAGGATCCGGCGTGATTTTCTGGAGTTTTAAGTATGTCAGACGGATTACAGGCACATCATGAGACATTCCTGGATAATCTGCCGTCGCACTGCCCCCGCACACTGTAATACAATGTTTTATGGTGAGTTCATAGTTCGTTGATGATGAGATGGGCTAGATGTGGAGACGGTGGGAGGTGTGGGTGGGCAGGCTGGTGATATGGGGTGGTAGAATGGCTCGATGAGATTGGCTTATCTGAAACGGTGATGAGATCAGCCGAATGCGCTTGGGTAAAGAGAGGATCTGATAATATGGGCTGATGTGGGGAGCTTATGAGATGGGCTGGTATAAGCGGCTCCTGATGTAGCCCTGTGTAATGGGTTGATGATATGAAGTGATTAGATAGGTTGATGTGAAGGACGCATGTGAGGGCTGATGACATAAAGTGATTAGAGTAGCTCCTAATACAATCTAGTGATTTGGGCTGGTGTGATTATCTCCCTTGTTCACATGGGCTGGTGTGATTATCTCCCTTGTTCACATGGGCTGGTGTGAAGGGCTGATGTCATGTGGTCATTGGAGATGCTAACAAGATGAAATAATGAAATTGGCCCGGGTGAGAGGTGAAGGACTCGCTGGCTATTGGTTCACAGCTGCTCTTTTCAACGTCAACTTTGTTCTGAACTACTATTAGGCAACATGCGCAAAACATTTATATAACGATGTGAGAGCACATGATCTAATGGCACAATGCGGATTCTATTTCCAGATAATGTGGAAGAAGCTATTTGTGAAGACGCAAGGCTCGGTTTCCACTACACCACCTAGTGTTAAGCAGAATGATACCAGCGCTGCTTCCTCATCTTCCGGAAGCGGTCACGCAACAGCATCCAAACAGCAAAAACCTACGACGAAAGTTTCTCCGATTCGCAAAAGCAACCTCCGCGGAGATCTCGGCTCATTGTTACGGCGGACGGAGGGTCCTTTCCGCGAGCAGTTGGCAAACCTCGACCCGAATCAAGACAGCGACGAGTTGATCATCTCGTTGAGAGAACTTCGTCAACTCGTTCACGACGCGTGGCATGCGCCGAACGCCGGACGCGATTTCGCGATTCAACTCCTGGAAATCATGGGCGACGAGGGCTTTTTACATAAAATTCTCGATTTGTTGGATACGGAAAACGAAACGGTGCAAGCGGAAGCCGCGAAGCTCGTCGAGGTATCGCTGAGTTCGAATAATAGATCGCGGATCGCGAAGAACGGCCTGATAAAATTGGTGCGCTTAGCCGATACGAGGACTAGCGACGTGGTGAGCGAAGTCGGGATTGCCCTTTTGGAGCATATGTTTAAACACTCGGAAGCTACATGTGATCGTATCGTACAGCTGGGTGGATTGGACGTCGTGTTGTACGCGTGCCGGACTAGTAACGAAACAATCCGGCAACACTGCGCGAAGGCGTTGGCGAATTGCGCGATGTACGGCGGGCGTAAGATCCAAAACTTGATGGTGAAACAGGACGCGCATCATTGGTTGTTTACTCTCGCCTTTTGTAACGATGTGATAACGTGTTACTACGCTAGTCTCGCGATTTCGCTGCTCGCCGTGAACAAAGAGATCGTCGCGCAAGTGGAACAATCAGGGTCCCTGAAACTCGTGGAACATTTCGTGGCGTCGCACGACCCGGATGATTTCGTCATGATGCAAAAACCTCAACTTCCCGGGCGATCGCGCGAATGGTTGGAACGCTTAATACCCCTCTTGTTTAGCAAAGAGAGAGGTCCGCAGGCGTTTGGAGCATTCCACCTGGCGATGGAAGCCACGCTTAAGCTGCGAATGGATCGAGTGCCGGTAGGTTGATAATACAAGTGTAGTATTGTAATTGCATGTAAAAAGTGTAAAATCCATGCAGGTCTTCAAGTAGCTCAAATGGAAGAGCAGCACATTGGTGATGTGGTTATACGGCGATCTGTTTTCAGATTTTTACATGTTATGTTAATTGTTATGCTTGGATGAAAGTGGGATGAAGATTTTGATAATACAAATGTTAAATTTTTCTTTATCTTTTCCCGCTGTCTCAATGCATCAGTTGATTCGCTCACTTTGGCACAATCTTCTTCGCTTGTTCTCGTGAACTTCACTAAGTGCTTTTATCCGTTTGTCGAACTTTCAACCATTCGATGCGAAACCTCAGATATGTTGTTGCTAGTGCATCATGAGGTGTGTCCAATTACATTCACAACTCTTGCCCGTCCTCATTTAGTTCACCCACCGAAGGGTGCCATCGCTAATCGGGGTTGCTGATCTGGTCGGCCAGGTGAATAGAATTGTCGTGGATTAGAACTTAGAACATGTTGAGTTCAAGGATGACAGACACATAGATATAAGTTCCAGTCAGTAGAGTCATCCAACCAACTGTCAATCTTCAATAAATTCATAGAGATGCAGCAAAAATATCAAGCATTATTCCAACCGCTAGTGATCTTTAACGTGCTACAGAAATGGCTCAAATTGTCCTTTGGAGATGTCAGACAATTTTTTTGCATAGTATATAAAAACAAGTTCCTAAAACTCTCGTGTTTTCAAAAAAATAGTTTTCGTTAATTCCTATCGTCTCTTAGAAAATAGTTTTTAATTTCACATGCTATCCCAAACAAAAATTAGATTTTTAAGTCTTGTTTGTGTCCCCAAAAAATTTTTCCTTTAAGACGGCCGAGACCGCCTCCCTCCCCAACTTCCACCATTTTTAATCAATCTGTTTCCTATTGATATAAATCGTGCTGTATTCTTATGTAATATATCTGATCCTTCATTTCTCTGTGTATCATTTTACAGCAGTTTATATCCAAACAATTTACATAGTGCGTTGCGTTTATCTTATATGGTTTTTGGATTTTTTTTGAATCGACATCCAATACAACGAATCAGGCCACCGCCATCAATGTTTGTATATATGTAACCCAAAGTTTTCTGCTCTACTACGTCGTCTCGTATCACGGTGCTAGATATTGCGACCTATAAGAGACGTTTGGTTTTAATCTCTTTTTCAAAAATGATTACCACCGAATTCAATGCGTACCTTGGCAAGATTAATCTGTTAATTTGATAGCTCATGTTAATTTAATATCAGGTCGTTTTTTCATATTTTAAAACATAAATCTAACATGGCAACCTGTATTACTATCTGTTTGCTCATTTTTATTCTTGACGATACCATAAAATGCGACGATACTTATGCGAATTATCACAAAGACCCAAACAGGGACCCTAATTTATTATTATTGTATTAATAGTGCCTCTTCAACTAACTAGTTATCAGCGACACTTTACAATGGTAATACAACATGGTGTACACAAAAAAGAAATAGAAGTTATAATGGTATGTAATAAGTAAAAAGTATCATAATTGGCACGAAGCAGTGAAAATTACAATTAATCTATTCTACCTAGAAGATATTGCAGCCTAAAAATACCAAGACACGCACAGTAGACTGAAATCAATAGAGAACTAAATGGTATCGCCGAATGCTTTTCAGAGAAGGTAGGCTTTGAGGTTGGACTTGAGAGAAAAGCTCGTTATAAATCGTATAGTAGACTAAAATCTACCAGTATCACTGCATGCTTTTTGGAAAAGTTAGGTTTTGATAGAGGACTTGAAGAGAGAGAAACTTGCAATAGATCGTATAGATGGAGGGAGACTGTTGAACAACTGGGGTGGTATGCAGCAAATAACAGCTTACGTCAAAGCACAATCAACGGTACTAATAAATCCGATAAATAAACTTAATTAACTGCCAGTACGTTACTGGCCAGCTGTTACTACGTAGTCGACAATTCACATCTCCTCGGGATATTGTCCAATAGTACAAGTCACGCTACCCTACGATCATGGGCGGCGATAACCCATCAATGTTGATGTACCCATCGCTGGCAGATTTTATTTATGGCGTTGTTTACGATCTAATATTGGTTCAGCGAATCATCATATAAACTCCGCATCCGTTGGTGAGCTATGCCGACTCCATTTATTGATATGTTGGCCACGTTCGTCTTGGCCAATTAATACATAACCTGAACTTAAAGTGAATATATTTTGTTGTCGTGTACAGAGAATGGAAATTCTGAAATATCTGGACTTTTGGATAAACGCAATAAAAACTACAGTCACGTATTTTCTCATGACACTAAATTTTTATCTGGAATAATGGAATCCCATTTGATCGACCCTTTTTTCTCTCTTTTCTAACCTTTTTTCGATATGTTAAAGGATGGAAGGTAATAATAATATAATAATAATAATACATTTGTTTGGGAGGCGCCCTAATAACTAGTATGTCTCTAAGGCGCCTATATA
>WURV02075558.1:0-44896 GCA_011762755.2 Epimenia babai | reverse complement strand
ATGATTCATTGATGAATCAAAAACAAATTATCGGTATCTAGCGACCAAAAGGAAATTCCACAACCTTCATATAGCTGTAATATCGACATCCTCTTGCAAAAACATACGTGACAAAGTCCCAAAAAATTTGAAGAATATTTTTCCCAACAAAGTGACATTATCTATACTAATTTTGACACCAACAGCACATCATATATTATGAGAAATATTCCACCAACACTTTCATCGCTCCCACCAATCGTAGTAGACACACCAATATAGGTAAATTTTTCAAAAACAAAAACGTTTTCCCATAGAAATACTACAAAAAGTACAAAACACACCAGGTAATCTCATCTCCAAAGTTAGCAAACATGTACATGTCACTCCATTACTACACTAACTCCATTGGCTACCCACCACACAAAAATCACAATTCAAAGCACTATTACTAACGCACAGAGCAATATAAATGCAATACATAAAAGATATTTTCATTCAAAAGCAACATGCCATTAATACAGGCCAATCACAAACAATAACCATTAAGTTCTATGAACTTCTATGGAAGTTCAATAGCACTTATCAATTAATTGGTGATAGGGTTTCCTCCTCCGCAGCAGCTTCACCTATCCACTTCGTGCTGAGGGGCACATAAGGCCTCCACACTTGGCGTCCATGCTCCCCTGTCGATAGCTGTGGTTCTTCCCAGGATTTCCATCCACCAGCCTACCTATCTTTCTCAACGGTCCTTTTTCAGGTTGTATTTGGCCTCCCACACTTCCTCTTTCCCTCAGGGGTCAAGGTTGCCACATAGTCGTCGTTGGTATCTCTCAACAGGATGTGGTCGATGTACCTCTACCGCCTCCTTGCTTCACTGCTCATACCCTCAATTCTAGTTCTCTCCAGCGTGACCTCATTCCTTGTGTTTGCCTGCTACTGGATCCTCAGAATTTGCCTGAGACATTTTGTATGAAAGATGTTTTTTTTCTTGTCTCCTTGTGTCATCTTCCATGTTTCGTATCCCTACATCAGCACAGTCTATACCAAGCTTTTAAACAGTGGAGTTTGGAGTTGTAGATGGTGCTGTACGACTTCCATATTTTTCTGAGATAAACGAATGCAGCTCGTCCTTGGCAGCTCGTCCTTTTTTCCAGGTCCATACTGCCACCTCCAATTTTGGCTAAACAAACACATACATGTTCACCTTCTCATCTTAAATGTCAACTTTTGTAACCTGCATAATACCTTCCAGATAGCATCACACCTGTCTTCACGGAACTGTACTGGCATACAGTCAAACAGCAAACCTGTGCGCACAAATATACATATGGATCTTCTCTACGCTATCTTAAGCAAATCTTTACGATTCACCAAATGCTTCTTATACCTACCCAAAATTAGAATAATTTGGCAAAGGTTCTTTGATCGTTGGTTTCGCTGTTCAGTTACTACACTACATATTCATATTTTCAAGTATTTAAATTCCTTCTGAATCCATTTGTCTTCCTGTCCAGATATTTAAATAGTTTTTGCTTTTTTGTATTTTGTACGAGTAAATGTGATAATAATGTCATCTCCACAAGATAAAGACGATGCCATATATGCGCTAAACTAATTTAATGATTATATTATCTCACCTTTGATGCAGAGGAAATATCTACTGTGAAATAGTGGCAGCCAGTGTAATATGATATACTACATACTGACATTAAGAAATGATATATCAGCATACCAAAGATGGTCAATTACTCCCAAAATAAATTTTGCTTCAGAAATTTCCCGTAAACATAAGCTTACTTGTATGGGTTACCGAGGAGTAAGAGATATTACAATCAAGCATGATTGTAGTATAATTGTTTATAGTGCCTTCAAACTATGCGATTTCTTGAATATGTTGGCCAACTTGTTGAAACGTAGTTTAATGTTGCCTTCACACTGTCCAACAAGGTTTGAATAGTAGTAATATCCCAATCTTGTCATTGGCCGACGCTTCCAACAAGTTGGGAGTTTCAAACATGCTCGATCTGGCAAACTCAATTTTTCTCACAAATCGGGGCTTTTGTTGCGATAATTTGTTGGCGCCGACCGTTTGGTCATAAAAGTTGGCAAAAAATTGCACAGCGTGAAGGCTCAGTTAACTGTTTAGAGCAGTATTTACTATAATTTCAATACTGAACCTGGATGAGAACTCCTCATCAATGATGCTCGTTGATTTACTTGACAGAAACCAATCCAGTGGATTTACGTCTTTCTCCAGCATTTCTCTGCACTAATTGGATATTTTTGTATTGCTGCTGCATCAATCAGCAGTAAGCTGTCAGCATTCTTCGGCTCTTGAATATCAAGGAGACTAAAAAAATAATTTCTAAGATTATGTACCAAGTGCCTAAATTATTTGTTTTATGGTCTTGTTCATTCAAGACCAAAAAGGCTATGCAGTGACATTAATGCGATATAAAGAACCATCTCATCAAGTCTGTGAAATTTTTGTATGTTTGTGTGGTGCATTCTGTACAAAGGAATGCATTAAGGCTATATTTAACATTATTTTCACTTGAATTGTAAATTACAATTTATTCTATTTAAAAGTACCTGGATATAGTTTAAGTATTGTACATAGTGAAAATGAAAATTTATATGCAAACAACCCTGACAAAGAGGGTACTTTAGGAAGTTGATTTTTTTCTTATCAATCTTATGATTCAGGAATTGTATTTATTTCATTATTACATAATAAAATATTTCTTTTCGACTGCGACCTAGTAGCCAAATTCAGGAGGTTCTCTGCACTAACTGGCCCATAAATGTGGTGAACACAACAAATTAATTAGCCTCAGTTATAAGGGACGAGGGAATATACCTGTGAAAAAAACACTGATTCTGGGCAGACAATTGACCCTCCATTTACGTCCCAATTTCCTGACATTTTTAAATGGACAACACTCCGCTGAATCTATGATAGTTAATGGTTATTTACAATGAAATGAGGATGTATACGACATTGAGACCATCCATAGAGCAGCTGGCAGACAGCAACGTCATAGGGAAAAAGTCCTATCAGAACCCCTCTGCAAGGCTACCCAGACCCTCTAGGGCTCATGGGTATAAGGGTATACAGGTAGTATACTGGCAAGAAGGGGAATTGAACCAGGATCCTCTGGGTTCAAAGTCTCGTTAGATATGTTAAATGACACATAGCTTTCAGTTTCGGCGACTGATCTTTATTACATCAAAAATCACATTATTATACATTGTATACCCAAGTCACAGATTTCCTGCCTATAATAATTACTAATTATGACAAAAGTTCATAATGTTTGCCATTGAGAGTGTTAAGCACACAATTCTTCCAAGTTATTCTTGCTGTGGCCATTGGCTGATAAATTTTTCCAGTGCTTGATGTACACATCAAAAAAATATCTTCAAAGCAATGAAACAGGTGCTTTGTGCTAATTCTTTCCTGCAGCCTAAGGTTTCACCAGCTAGGACATAAGAAAGATAATTGTAACATGATATTAACCATGACAGTCTTTTACCTGATATATCAGGAGTGAGCATCCATGGCTCTGATACAGCAGGGGACTGCATAGTCATGAACCTACATCTATCCAAGTTCAAACAAACAGATTACTACTTTAATATTTTACATGAAACGATCATCCTGTGCTCAGTAAAAAAATGTATGTGTTTTATAGGTTATACACAGCTACACATAACTTTCATCGTTTGATAATGAGTGTAATATCTGAAGTTTAGAGGTCAAGGGCTGCATGTCGCGGCATGTGGTCAGTGGGCTATAAGTAGGGGGTACCTTACCTATCTAATTCTTTATTGTCTACGTAAAATCTCAACAAGAATGATATACTCTTCTTTTTAATTATTTCTCTTTGGATCATCAATACAGCAATACTTTTATTTGTACTTGTACAAAATGAATATACTTGATATAACATGATGACAGTAGATGTGACATGTGACAAGTTTTGAATTACAGTATCTGTATCATTACTCCAACCTTCGCACATATACAGACTTGTAATCTATTGAGCCTGGATCATGATTGTCTCTTTGTTGGAGTCAATATGTTAGGACATTACATAGTTATGGAGATAACGTAAATAAGACATGGAGTGTGTCAACGGGCAATGTCATGCTGAAATTTTGGTGCAGTATCTGGTACTAGTGTTGGTTGACATCATTCTGATTAAGACATGTGGTGCGGTGTCGGGTACCAGTGTTGGTTGAGATAATTCTGATTAAGACATATAGTATACTTGTCCAGCAATGTCATGCTGACGATGGTGCGGTATCTGTTACTAATGTTGGTTGGGATAATTCTGATTAAGACATGTAGTATGCTTGTCCAGCAATGTCATGCTGACGTTGGTGCGGTATCTGGTACCAGTGTTGGTTGCGATAATTCTGATTAAGACATATAGTATACTTGTCCAGCAATGTCATGCTGACGTTGGTGCGGTATCTGTTACTAGTGTTGGTTGAGATATTTCTGATTAAGACATGTAGTATACTTGTCCAGCAATGTCATGCTGACGATGGTGCGGTGTCTGTTACTAGTGTTGGTTGAGATATTTCTGATTAAGACATGTAGTATACTTGTCCAGCAATGTCATGCTGACGTTGGTGCGGTATCTGTTACTAGTTTCTGATTAAGACATTATTAGTTGTTGACTCTGACTCATCACTGCTTCGCATCGGTACGATGGTTACACGATGCCTGATAAGAAAGCAAAATGCTTCTTCCCTTTGTGTTTATTTCTGCTACAGTCGCCACATATGACTAGAGGGCAGAGATAATGAAATAAAATACTTTAATTGATGATCAGAGTAACTGTATAATCAATTGAGGATGTAATTACAATGTTACCAATATTGACTGACATTGTTGCTGGCATCTGTTCTCATAGTCTGTTTTTTTTTAAACATTACGCTCTTTAAGAATTGAATTTTTAAATTATGGAAATATAGATAATAATTAATAATAAGAAGAGTCACTCCTTACATACATTGATAACTTATTATTATATCTATTATTTATTATAAATTCATTCATAAATTTTTCTAAAACACTAAAGTACTCGAGGATGATTATCACTTATTTATTCCAGACATTAAAATATAATTCCAATTCGTATGTATAATTCAATGATATTGTATATATACACACTCACACAGACTTATACATTCATATGAAAAGCGTTAAAGTTTCATACCTATTATTTATATCGTAGTTTTGGATGCACTAGCAACTCTATTCATTTGTTAACGTGCGTATAATAATCTACCTTAAGTATGGATACAGATCCATCCACTATGACCATGAATGTTACATTTTCTTCATTGCCAATTACTGCATCAAACACTGAACTCACTGATGTTACCACCATATACATGTGGCGAGACACTATTGATTCACCAATGGTGCACATATTACTCAAATACATTCTTCCACCAATCATATTTCTCGGTTTAATTGGCAACAGTTTTTGCTTTGTTTCAGTTTTACTCAGAAAGCTGTATTGCAAGTCACCTGTATTTACATTCTACGCATTTCTTGCTCTAAGTGACTTTGTAGTTAACATTACACACCTAGTATCACCACTTGAAGTATATACAGGTTACGGGATCACATCTACCCAAGATATCTTATGCAAAATCTTTGTGTATATCCGTCACTCAGCTAAACCCGCGTCATCCTGGATCTTGATTTCGGTTACTGTGTACAGATTGTACGGCATGGCCCGTCCATTGGATCTCATCAAACGTAACAACGTCAAGATATCCGCAGCCATGTGTATGGCGATCATAGTTATATTTTACTTGTTACAAATACATATTTTATGGACAGTTGGTGTTATTATTCGTCCATTTGGTCCAGCCTCTTACGTATCTACATGCTACATGCCTGATCGTAATTTTGCAGCTATTTACGGAACCTTAAACACTACATTCTATAGTCTCGGACCCGGTTTATTGCTTTTCTTTCTGTCTGTTATTATTATCATTTTATTTATCCGGAGCTACAGACAACATAAACGGTTATTGGCTGGTGAATCCGGTGAAATGAAGCAAGATGTTTCGAGCACGTTCCAGACAGCCAAGAACAGCGTGGCTATGTTGATACCTCTTGCTGTTTTACACATACTGACAACTACACCCATTAACATCTATACTTCAGTAGCTGGTAATATCAATGCTTACCCAGTACTTTTTTTCTTATTTAACAGACTTAGCTCTATCAACCATTCAATCAACTTTTACGTGCAAGCGATATTAAGCCAATTTTACCGAGACATCATGCTACCATGTCTGTCAAAAACACGCAAAGTATAATAACAGTCATGTTATTGTCTTCAGATGTTTCTTGATCTCTAATGACAGGAAAGACGACATTTCCTTATTGGATATTTGTTTTGTATTGACTGTAAGCAATAGCAATATAACGACTTTAAGATTTCTAATGTGTTTAATGTAGCGTTTAAATGCATAATTGCATTATTTAGAGATTTTGATGCTTTTAAGTATTAGCTAATACAGATTTGAACATTACAGATGCACTTATGCAATGATCAATAACTGTTCTTTGAAGGAATCATGTATGAAGAAAACTAACTACCAATTAATAAAGAAACTAGGTACACAGATTTTCGTAGCAACTCATATGGATGTTTGGACAGTATGAATATATTCATAACCATTTTTCTATTTATATGAGTCTTCAAAATGACTATCGCAGCTTTACATATGTGAACAAGAGAAATATTCCTAATTGCATATACATCTATGCAAGATCTGATTAACTTTCGTTTTATATGTATATATCTTTTCAGAATCTGCTATTATAAGTCATACATTGGTGGAATAATGATACTTCTTGATGTGGTTTGAGAATGTGAATGTACACATTTATTCCATTGCAATCGCTACATGTTATGCTATTTAATATATAGTGCCTTCATCAAATTAGTTGAACACCTCAACATTGAGAACCGGAAAAATGGTGGTTTTGCCATCTCTTTGCTGTCTCTGTGAGTGAAATGACAATTTGTTGAAATTACCGAATTACCATCATGGCGATTTAATTGCATGCATCTTGCAAAGTATCAATAGTGAGCAAGTGTTAGTGACCAGAAAGGTGACCAGCATTTAAATGTGAAGACTAAACAACCAATCAAATCACTAGCATTTCTTTTCCTGAAGTTCCACATTGCATTGTAACAAGTCAGGTGTTTCAAAAATGCTCGATTTTTCCTAATCGCAATAGAGCTCATAACATGAGCTGATATTGGAAAAAAGTTGATGAATTTGATTAAATTGCTGTAGTAAATACTCGTAAATCTGCTAATGCTTAAGCATCGGTGTCATAGAAACGAGCTTCAACATAACTCGGTAGTTTTCCATGAATATTTAAACGCATTCCAAAGAAATAAACGAATGAATAAATGAATGAACCAATGAATGAATTTACTGTATTCCGATATAATTTTAATAAAAAACTGGCTCACATTGTTATGCTGCATGCTTAAATCCCTCCACTATATTCTGAACTGTGAACTGCTCTTAGAGCACGTTCTCGTGGCATAGAGCGGGATATTAAGTAATCTATTTATTATTATTTATTTATTACTCGCGTCTAGGAGCGACCAAATACACCGAGCAAGCATTTCTGTGCTTAAGCAGCGAACAGATGGCATGGAAGGATTTCAGTAGACGTGAAGATCTCATTTCTGCAAATGTTAACTGCTGGATGCAGTGGCGGTTTTGTTAATTACCTAAAAAGCAAAAAAGAAAAATGTGTAAAGGAATAAAATAATGAAATTGGTAACGCGAACATTAATTAAGGGACAATGTCATATACGCTCTTATCACACGGTGGCATAGACAGCGTGCAGCATAGCTCTCATACCTTTGTCACTTCAATTTGTCACATTCTATACGAAGTTTGTCGCTGTGATCTGGCGATACCTTCTAAATTTTGCATAGATCGATGAAGACCTCAATGTTGAAATAAAATGCATGTCCCAACAGTCGGCGAAATATAGATGCTAACAAATCTGGGGAAGCAGTGAGTCTAGTGGTAGGAGCAGTAGACTCGTGATCGAATAATCGCGGGTTCGAAACTGTCACCGATGGTTAACTTTTTGGCAATGATTCTCAGCAAGTCATTTATCCCCTTATTGCTGGAGAACACCTGTCTTTAAAATGAGTATATGCTTAATATCATCGAAGATATCGACCTTTTTCCACGGATGATATGACCGACCTCTACCTCTATTCCCAAATAGTTAAGTTAGAGATATCGACGCATTATTCACCTCACTTTTATTGTACAACTACTTACGTTTACCCTCTGGTATATATGTATGTATTTAACCCTCTCCTCTGTATGTATCTATGTATATAATATTTTATTTGTTGAACCAATATAGCCCCTCATGACCAATTCATGTTGGTATATTTTTTTACCTACCGACGTTACAGTTACTGTACTGTTTCTGTGATCACCTGATGAGGCATAGTGTTTATGCGAAAGCTTGTGATCAATAAACCAGTTAGTCTATATAAAAGGTGTTGCCTTTTATTTTCTAAGTTACCGTTCTGTTATCATTACAGTGATAAAAAATAACGAGGGGAAGGCGAGTTCCGTACGCTACTTTATTAATGGCGGTAATAGTCGCGCTTACAATATCACCCCATTTTACGGTTAGGAAGTTTTACAATAACCCTTTTCACGACAAGTCGTCCACAACATTTGAGCGCGAAAATCTTCCCCATTTCCTGTTGTGGAAGACGCGGGAAAAGCCTTGGCTTGTGCGGATTCGAGCACGCGACCTCTCGCACGAAAGGGCGGGCTTTTAATCGCTGCACCGCTGGCTCGTAAAAAGTATGACGGGAACGATAATTATATATACCGAGTTTGTTATTAATGTAAATAAGTTTTAAAATAGTTGCTATTTATTGTGACGTATGCGGCAATTTATATATTATAATTAATCGTAGCGTAGCAACATAAGATCTAGATTATGTTTATCATCATTTTATCTTTAGTTCGGAGAAACCGGTGTATATAGTTACATACTGCAGTGCGAGTTGCGGTCGACGGAACCGTTAATGTGGGGGTAAGTGAATAAAATCGTTCACCGCAATTATGACGTTTAAATCGAATCGAATTCGTTTTTGCGTTTGCCATTCTTGCAATTTTCTTGCGTATGGAACAATAGCGGTTGAGTGTAAATGTCTATGGACAAGATGATCGAGGATATTGTGTTTGCCTAGTTCGTGGTCTGCAGAGTGGTGGGTTGTAAGCCAAGTGGAGGCGAATATTTGTTTTGCCTAAGTAGTAACGACGAAGGATGTGACCGCCGTTTCTTGGATTAAATTTGCTTCCAGTTGATTGTGTGATGGTGGCTATAGATTATACGATTAGTACGTCCAATAGCATTGTCTGATCAAGCATTTTGAAGCTAAAACATTGATAATGTTCGAAATCTCGTTGTAATGTTCTCCGATGATGGATGCTGTGAGCAATGATTGCAACACTATGTACGTCCAGCCATTCAGAATACACCAATAATTTGACATGTACCAAAAGGGTTAAAAAATTAAACGGTTTAGTTTTGCTTCTTGGTGACATTATCTCACAGTAAAATAACGGACACAAGAAGAAATCTCATTGAGTGGCTCACACCCATACTCAAATCGGCGAGTATTCTGACTGATAGTACAAGTCACGTCACAGTCTGCTAATGCGATATCTCACTAAGCAATAAGCCTGTGTAAATAGCCATTAGATTTACTATGTGTACATGATAGTCAATCACAATGTTGTAGACTGTGAACGCACGTTTAACTGCACTTGCCACGAGAAAAGATAGTAGCCAGGCGAGTGGTGGCGGTTTCAAATGCCCACTAATGCGTTACAAAATATTCTCAAGGCCAAAGTAGTATGTATGTATTTATAGGTTGATTACCAGGGTAATCGTTGCGTGGGTCTGATACATAGCTAGCCTATTAAAGGGGCCAACACGACAATTTGGTTAGCGTCACTTATAAGGGGTGGAGAGAACCACCTACTGTGAAAAACCGAGTCTGGGCAGACAATTATTGACCTTTTATTCATGTCACTGGCTCCAAACGCCTACGTACGAGCTACATATTTCTCACACTCAGTTAGGTCTATGAAAAGTGAATGGTTATATAAAATTGGATGAAGACATAGCGAGGAGGTGAGCTACATATAGACTACGCATAGGTAATCTGAAGCACAGCAACGCCAGCGAGAAAATTCCTAACAGAACCACACTGCAGGGGTTACCCAGACCCCCATTAGCAGATAGGTTTATGGCGCTTTCAGCCCGAAAAAAGCCACAGGTAGTATGGTGGTTAGAGCGGGAATTGAGCCGGGGACATCTAGACTCAAAGTCAAACGCTTTAACCACTACGCTAAATGCCCCTCGACTCGACAAGGTATGGAATTTCTTTTAACAACGCAGTAATTACGAGATTGTAGAACGTTTACAATTATCCAAAATTAGTATCGGTAGATTGTTTGCATTACTGTACTTTATATTGTTTACATTGCTGTACTCTATATTGTTTGCATTACTGTACTCTATATTGTTTACATCACTGTACTCTATATTGTTTACATTACTGTACTCTATATTGTTTACATTACTGTACTCTAGATTGTTTACAACACTGTACTCTTTATTGCTCACATTACTGTACTCTATATTGTTTACAGTACTGTACTCTATATTGTTTACATTACTGTACTCTATATTGTTTACATTGCTGTACCCTAAATTGTTTACATTACTGTACTCTATATTGTTCACATTACTGTACTCTATATTGTTTACATTACTATACTCTATATTGTTCACAGCCTTTGGCCAATTTGCTTTTTTTTTGAATGTGTATCTTAATTATGCAGATGGCCGGAGTCCAGTGTGATTTCGCATATCTGAAAATGTCCACACAATTAAATACCTTTATCTCGTCTATACACCTTTATATTGCTGGCCTCTAATTCTCTAACTCATAATGTTCAAGGTGCTGAAATGATAACCTATAAAGTCGTTAAAGTGGCATCATATTAGTATGATCGCATGATTGATATAATACACTACATATTTCCATTTCTTCATTTTTCTC
Source organism: Epimenia babai (assembly GCA_011762755.2). Classification (NCBI taxonomy): domain Eukaryota; kingdom Metazoa; phylum Mollusca; class Solenogastres; order Cavibelonia; family Epimeniidae; genus Epimenia; species Epimenia babai. The sequence continues at coordinate 33,736 of WURV02075558.1, read as the reverse complement.
TCAAAAATGACATGAATGATTAATTAATCTGTCTTATGGCGGGCGTATGCATGGTTAACGAGTTACAACGCTGAGTAAGAGAGTCTGTTTCGGCTGGGGGTTGGTTGTATTAGCTAAGAATGACACGAGACGAGAATTAACATCGAAGGATAATGGGGAAAACTTCCAGCTCGCCGTACACCATGCGAGTGGGGGATGTCTGCTTTATATGCATTATATGCTTCAAGTATTTTAGCTGTAGCCTAGTGCTCATTTGCGTCATGGATTTACCATACGCCTATATCTCGCAACCACAGTTTAGGACTGGTTATAACATCGTGTAGAAGAGTCCTATTCGTGTATCTATACCCAAATTGAGCGTGCATGACATGTACTGTATATAATAGCGTACGTTGACTCGGTGGCATTTTCTGGTCGATTAGTGATTTCTTTTTTCAAATGTCCCACTCGATGGAAATCTGATTCCCAAGTATTTGTAAGGATTTACGATAACAATATTGTCCATTCAAATATGATTTTACAGGATGTTATATTGGGTTTGTGTCTAGTAAATATAACAGCTTTAGACTTCTGGTTTATGGCGAGTTTGCATCGCGTACAGTGGGAGGTGAAGTTGTCGAGGTTACGCTGTAATTCCTTCTTGCCCGCGGCCGCTCCAACTAAATCAACAGCGTACAGTTGTGGCAGCAGCTCCATGCTGCCTCCGCTATTCTCTAATGTTATTGATGTGGAGCCATCATGTAGGGAGCTAGCCTTCAGATCATTGATTAGTAAGGCAGAAAGCAGCCAAGACAGACACTCGCCTTGTTTTATTCCGTGCTCGCACTTGAAGTATTCTGACCGAACATTATTTAATAATACAGAGGATTGTGAAAAGGTAGATGAGGAGTTAATTACACAATTAAGTAACTCTGTAATTTTCCCTTTGTATGTTACTCCCCGTGACGCATCCCTTTCTTTAGAGTCATATACCTTCTGTAAATCAATCAAAGCTGCCCACAACTTGTTATTTTGCTTGATATACTGTCTCTACAAAAGATACCTGATCCAAAATACTGTATTCCTTTATCAGGTATGCTTTATTGCCACTCAGAATAGAATACGCATCACAAAACCATATGTGACCGTCATCAATCACATTAACGATCCCACAAAATCCAACAACAAAACAATGCAATCCTGCTATAGCTAACCCTTCTAAGAGTCTCTATTCCCTTCATATATCGGCACAATGAACCCCTATCCCCATAAGTCTGGGACATCGTCTGTATTCAATATACGGTAAAACATGCTAACCCATAGGGATTATGATTCATATTGTTCTTGAAATATTCATTGCCAATCCCATCCTCTCTACATCTCTTGCAGTCTTTTACTTTTCTGGTGGCAAAAAGAAATCCTTTCTTCGTTATTCGTGAAATTTATATAATCCACCAATTCTTCCAGTCCATTACTAATATTTGCATACGTTGGATTATTTCCCTTTGTGAGCGTTATTTTATTGCGGTTATCTTCCCTATCTTTCTGTCTACCCCGACTCCATTATAGCGTCATTTTCATCCCAATTTCTATTATTTGCATTCAATCACTGAAACGTTCACATAAATCTATCAAATCGACCTTAATACTGCCGTCCTTTCCACGCGAGTTCAATATTTACCAATACACTTTGAGATTAAGGTTTTATCTTAAGAATTTATCGTATAATTTTATTTGCATTTTCGTTTGGTTTTATATATGATTATGATTTTACGCTCCTTGCTATATTTCTAGTAAGATATAAATAAAATGACAGCGATTGGCGTGAGCTGTTCTGATTCATGCTAAACAACTATGGCAAAAGTTGATAGTTTTTACGTTTATTCACGCGATGATTCATTAAAATTGAACCATATGTCGTTGCACTAACAGCTTCAACTATATATTTTAATCATCTCTTACTACGATATTTTGAATTTGGCATGAAATGTGACCGATACATCACTTACACGGAAGACAATTCAAAGTAAACGACTTCGACGAGGGGATCGACATGAAATCAAACAATTATCGAATGTCGGGGTTGTAAAAAGTCATAAAAATATTAAACGGCCCTTTACAAACACAAAACACATTGCAAGGAGTTGTTAAACTCGATTTCAAAATCCTTGTTCAACGAACTTCGAAAGTGAGAGATCAAACCCTCAATTGAGCCGCAAAATGCCAATGTTGACGCAAACGACCCGGATTCATTGAATTGCATTCTTTGGAATAATATAGAAATAGGATGTGAAGAAACTATATAACACACAACCCACGACACTTACTCACCCTTATTGACACCGGAAGAGCTTTTTTAACTGAAAAATAAGTAAACAATATCAAAAATCCCCTTATTGCTACGACTGACGAGAGACTTCGGTTACGCCATCTACTTCTTAAGCCTCCTTGGGGAAGCCATTAGACAGTCCGGCGATGGAACTGCATCTCCGAAAAAATAGAGCGCTAAGCTGATGCACACATCCAGTACAACGTTGTGCATTCAAACTAATTGTGTCATTACTCTACTTCATTATTTCAAATCTGATACAGATTTAACGACACATCAAATGGTATTCGCGAAGGACTCATTGTCCCCGGGAAACAATAAATCGACGATTTGTGCCGGGATATTCGAACTGCCGTCTGGATAAGGCTTACCGCGGTGACGATGCCGTCTGGATAAGGCTTACCGCGGTGACGATGCCGTCTGGATAAGGCTTACCGCGGTGACGATCTCTGTAATATTCTCTCCACAGCCATGTTGATATGCCCAATGACTTTTTAAACAAAAAATTATTCAATCCCTAGATTCTATACACCAATTATTAGACATCAAATTACTCTGTCAGGAATTAGAATTTTCTACAAGACTAAAACCCATTCGCAATATTGACATCGATAAACTTTCCGACTCATTTTACTGTAATTAATTATATAACATACAACATAAAAACATAGCAAAATACACATGGGCAATTTTAAATCCTACTAAGACAAATGTAACAGTGCTTACAGCCTAATTGTAAAATCAATCTACTCTTTCTATCAAAAACTCAGGAAATCACAAGACTTGTGTAATCAAGAATGCTGGAGATATTAGTACGAAAATTCTATACTAATTTGAAACAACAGGAAAACAAGCGCAAACAACAGTATTCTTGTCTACCCATTCCAAAAACTGAAACAATACAAAAAACTATGTAATAATTAAATCAATTTTAAAAGGGAAATGGGTCGGATTACTTCTCTGGACTTGTGCAATCCGACAGTCCCGTGAGCCTCCCAGATAACCTTATGGCCACTTCACACGATAACATTCTAGACTCCCCCATTACAACGGAAGACGTACTGAGTGCTATCAATCATTCCCAACACGACAAAGCTGCAGGTCCTAACTCTCCATCATATGAATGCTATAAAGCTTCATGTCAATCAACTCATTTACACTCTTCTCGCTCTTTTTTTACTACTTTCACCAATTTCTGTTGTCTGTCTGGCTTATGTGCCACCTCATGGTGCTCTACAAAAGCAAAGGTCCTCTTGACAGACTACTTTTTCATCGTGGCATAGCGCTCCTGGACTGTACACATTTTACACCCACATTCACTGTAAGCGTCCCCTCTACCTTTAGAACTAATTTTACTCTACCTTGCCGGATGAAAAATACGGTTTTAGAAAACGCAGGTGGACTGGAACAGCTATTTCCATACTGTACACCCCTATCCAAGAAGCACTTTCCACTCCACTCATACATGTCTACATCTCATTTGTAGACTTCTGTAAAGCCTTCGAGTGCATTTACGCCACACTACCCATGCGTGTCTTATCGTCTTTACTACAGAAAAATTTTATCCACAGTGCATAGGCAACAGTGTAGGGGATAAAATCAGCCAAAGAACAAGGTTGCCCCCAAGGTGACTGTATGTCACCGTTACTTTTCTCTGTGTTTATCTCTTATCTACCACACTTCGCAAAGGGAAACGCAAACACTGAAATCTTAATATATGCAGACGACATTGCAATATGCACAAACGCGCGTGAAGACATGGGGATATGCCTCGATAACCTCCACATATATTGTACTGATAGTAAACTCACTGCTAATGTAAACCAAACAAAACCAAAGGGGTGAGAAACTTGTGCAAACGAGGTTGAACAATCACTTACAATGGTTTCGACCTTGAATTTGTCGCTGATTTCAATTACTTGTATCACTAATATCTTGACGAAATTTAAGACCGTTTTTAAAACAATGGTTTGGGATTTCAAAGTATTGTTCGACAACTTCTCTGCATATAGCTGTAGGCTGGCGTCCCATTTCGGATATTGTCGGATCTTCTCTCCAATCAGTCGCAAACTTTTTTCTCGACAAAGTCTCATCTGATAATGAATGCTAATCTCTCCTCCATATTTTCTGTTGGTAAAACTCGTTGCAATCTGGGCATATACATCAGTAATGGCTTGAATCGCCTTATTTGTCAGAGACATAATAGAAGATATGATAGTATATGACTTGACAACAACTAGTTCAAGACAGCTCCCATGTGATACCACGAGAAGCTATGTAATTGGCATTGGAATAGACAATTTTTCTAATCCTTCGCTAAAAAAATGGTGAATAGTTTAAATTGTAGAACTTCACTTGACACAATCTTGGATTGTACGGTTCACTTTCAAATGAAATAAAAGACAAGTTCACAACCTGAGTTTTTTGATGATGTTTTCACTCGGTCGGAAATGACATTTATTCACAACTCAATCTTAAAATTGATAAGAACATGACAAACTAAAATTCGTCCTTCGTCTATTCATGTCACTGGATCCAAAGGACTACGGACAGCCCACATATATTGCCTATGTGCTTCCTGAGCAATATGCTAGCAATGTATAAAGGGCTAAATATTTCCTATACAACGATTACTTGAGTAATTAGCCTATTTCAAACTAACTAAGCTTTCGCCAAATATTGACGCATCACTCAGTTATCGACACTAAATAAAGAAATATCAGCAAAATTAATACGATGATAATAGCAAAACGTGTTGGCGCATATATATTCTATAGTAAATATCTAGAAATTTAGCCCCATTTTAAATCGCCAGGCGTGGGAGAAACACAAGCCGGTGATATTTAAATTTCTAACATCGTCACGATGAGATATACATAGTTCTCGATTGCCGTCTTATCTTCCTCGCCAGCTGGTGCCTGCGTTCTCTATTTAGTATTTTTTTTATTCATGCTGAGACCATCAACTCCAGCGTATAATAAATTTAGTTTCATAAATATAGGAAACCGTGATTTGATATTATAAACTTCAAGACTAGGTATCATTGTCAGTTGTTATGTGGAAAGAATTTCTACAAAATATTGTTACATTAGTTTCTTAACTGCTAAAAGGGAGTCATCTGAAAATAATCGCGATATTTATCTCATATTCTACGGATTTACTTATCCATCTCGTAGGTAAAATACATCACCTCAGTATAGTGTCTAGTACTTAGTTATGTTTACATTAACGCCCGTAATATATGCTTCAACCTGTTATCTAATGATCTGTATCGGTATTGCCAATTCGCATTACCCGGAACCAGGGGCGTGAATGTACGAACGAAGGTCAACTGTCTGCCTGTATTTTCCTCACCCAGACATATCATTTACACACCGTTCCGTTATATCTTCAATCTTCATTCCTCATTCTTTAGTTCATCTTCAATCTTCCTTATCTACATTCGACATACAAGATATCTCACAGAGACCATCATCAGTTCTTTCAACAAGTTCTGCTACGGCGGTTCTCCCTTTTCTTACGAATATTGGTACCCTATAACGGAAACGGTTGTCATTTGTTGATTTTAAAACCACTATGACTATGACCACCCCCATTAACCTTATGTTGCGCGGTGTATCTTGCCCTTGTTATTGTGATTGCAGGTGTATATTATAATACCTTATCCATATGAGAAATAAAATCAATAATATGACGCATGCTACATAAGCCTAGCGTTGCGTCAGTGACGGAAATTATTGCCAAATATACAGATGTCTGTTTCTGAATGGGTATCATCAAGAGCGGTAAGGCGTTATTTTTAATGAATTATAATAATTATCAGTCTCACGTGCGGTATTAAATTTGATTGTTCTTGACTGTAAATATCCAGAGAAATTTGTTTAAACCTTTACTGTTTACACATACGTACTTACGGTGATTACTTCGTATTATGAAGAACTAAATGTAAATATGTGAACTAAAAACACGCATCCGAACTGTGCAGTAAGTTTATGTGTAAGCACGAGTGAAGAGAAGAGTTTTGAGTTCGCATTTGAAGATGTTGAGAGTGGGAGTTGTTTTGGTGCCAAGAGGGAGACCGTTGAAGAGTAGAGCGGAGTTGAAGGTGACAGTACGATCGCTGAAGTATCCACGCTTAGGTATTAGGACAACGCAATAGTTAATGAGTCTTCCTATCCCAAACTTAGGCAAGACAGTGAAGTCATTACGAGTTTAGCAGGGTAGTTATATAGTTAGATTTCTATCTAGGCGACCCTCGATTGATTCCCGCTCTTACTACTATATAAAGAACTGTAAATCCTGTCTGTTTTCCGGATGGTCCTTATAACGCTTACTTATCCACTCTCCCCGCTCCCTTCCTGTCCCTTTACCTCTCCCTCCCTCCATCACACCCCTCCCTTCCTCTCCCTCTCCATCTATTTTTCTCCCCCTTCCCTTTCCCCTCCCTCCCTCTCTCTCTCTCTCTCTCTCTTTGTTGTCTCATTGTAAATAATCGTCAACTACCACGGACTTAGCCAAGCCATTTCTAAATTTATTTATTGTATTTTTTCACCCCGCTCAATGAAATATCGCTAGAAAAAGCATTAATTAGCTGTGTATGTGTTACAGTCAATACGCGAAATCAGTTATCACATGTAATGGCTAAAGTTCCAGTTATTACATGCTATGCCTGAAATAAGGGTGTGCTTTTTATCTTTATTGCCTAAATAATTTAGCCAACCTTATTTGAATAAGAACGCACGTACAGACAGCTTTTTGTTTGAGGTATTTGATGTACGGTAATTTGATTCTTGTGTTTGTTTCCTTGTGTACTAGACCGCGTCGTTATTATAATGCTATTAGTCTTGCTTTACTGAATTCAAAACGTGTCAACAAAGCTTTCACCTATCCCATGATTGTACTATATATACCATGATTGAAGAGATAAAAAGTTTCAAGAATAATCTAAAAATAAAATCGCGCTCTGGATACTACAAATGACCCAGGTGAGTGCTCGATTACCTTTTTAATCTCTCTCATAGTTTTCCCGTAGCTTTGTACTAAATCACATTTTCAGGTGGCTATATTTTTCACTACAACGGCAAACCAATCTTTAACGTGAAAAAAAGAGGGGAAAAGCAACGTTTTGTTGATACTTTACACGGAAGTCGCACTTATAAGATTGCCTCGTTTTATGCTTAGAAAATTGTTATAATAATCTATTTCACGACATTTTTTCTCAATATCCCAACACGCGATGTGTTGTATGCATCACATATGCTTCAGAATTGGACAACGTTGGACATGATAACATCTCATTGGTTGCGAATGATCTTGTCAGTGTTGAAGAGAGTCCACTCGACCAATCAGATATTACGCAATAGAAATGGACCTTGGGCCTCTAGGAACCTAACAGATCGCTCAAGAAGAAATCGTGCCTGCTGTGATCGACGTACTGGAAAATCGAGTAACACGCAAGTTCAACAACTCTGCCACATCGAGTCGAGAGCATTCAAAGTACGATCGCTTCATATTATAAGATATTTTGAATTATTAATAATTCCATACACATGCATTTTTTCTGCATCATTCCCTTAGTAAACATTGCACTTGACTGATTTCAGCTGGGCGGAAACGTGCAGTAGGCGGTAGGGCTGAACAAGGGGATCGTATGGTAAAGTGGAGTCGATGCCAGCTGGAGGCAGCCAAAATTAGCGATAACTGCACGATACCGATTCCTTCAATTGACAGAGGACGAAATGATCCGTGAAATCTGACAGGCGTAGTCTTAGAGCGAGGCCGTGCGATGGACTTGTACACAACAGGTGTTAAATGTGGCGGTTTCAATGGTAAACCCAGTCGAAGTCAATTCGACGCGAGTCAACAGTAATTAGTGAAACCTGGAGATGTCGAATCGGAAATAAAATGATCAATTCCTGAGCCTTAAATGTCTAAAACAAGTGATCAAGGATTCAAACGGTGTAATTGTGCAACAAACCAACTCAAAAACAACAGACGTAAATGTTTCAAGACTAGACTTAAGTGCAATAGCAGACGTCATTCGAGCTTAGGTTGTAAGAACAAATAATTGAATCGCCTTTTCTATGATTTAATAGTGTAGTTATTGTTTTGTTACAATTTCTTTACATTAATATATGATAATGCTTACTTTTACGAGAATTAACAATAAAATTTTCATGTTAATAGCATTCGGATCATCAAAGTTATCTTTTAGCCATTACGCGTAATGATGACTGATTTTTCAGGCATTACATGAAATGACTTGTGGCATCGGTCATTTCATGTAATGACTGTTTTCGCATATTGACTGTAACATGTCTATCATTCGCTACCGACATAAGTTGCGTAAATCAATGACAACATATGTAAATATATTGATATATCGCGTGATACGACTGTGTATATTTGTAATCATTGTAATAAAGATTTATTGGTCGCCCTACACGCCGTCTGCATATGTTGAACACTGCGCCAAGTTCTTGATTGTTGAAGCATATTTACAATGAGATGGCGAGACAGCAAAGGTGAGCACCATCAAGACAATCCAGAGAGCGTCTGAAGCCCATCCACGTGAGAGTAAAGCAGCCCACGCATAACCATACTGATAGCTACCCCGACCCCAATGGCCAGACGAGGTTTAAAGCGCTTTTTGCTAGATAAAGGCACAAGTAGTACTGGTGGGAATTGAATCAGGCCCTTCTGGATCAAAGCCAAGGGCTCTAACAACTACGCTATTTGCCTCCGAATCTGGTAATCCACAGTTATTCCCAAATCCCCCACCTTTTTTTATTATTACCACGATTACCAAAATTTCAGACATAAACTATTCAATTTTGTGAATTTAAGTGAATATAAATGATATATTGGTTAAATAAAAAAAATCTGTATCACTTGAATCACAGTGGGATATGGGGACACAGTGATATCGCTTAAACCCTTTTACAAAACATCCTATTCCATATCTTGGTGAAACGCCACAGTTTTTATTGTGTCGAAATGCACAATTTTACGATTTATCATGGAGCAAATCCTGCCAAACGCTTCACTCAAGACAAACCGTTTGTTATCAGTACAACACACTATCCTGGTTATCTGATATCTTTGTTTCTAATTAATCCCCCTTCCTCCTCCCACTCCGTCTATCGACCCATCTGTCCATTCGTCACATTGTCCACCACTACTCTCTGTCTACCCGTGCACGCATCTACACGTATTACTCCACTGTCCATAGGGCTGTCGTAAACTGTCATTTACTACACGTCTGTATTAAGTGTGTAATGGCATCAGTCCCTGTATGTTAAATAGTCCACTCCGCTGCCTATTATGCAGTCGTAGACATTAACTACATGTCTGGTATTTTTATGTGATTGCACTGCATCTCTCTTTGATATATAACGATTACCCAGAAGAACCTATGCGTATAATAGACTATCTTACGTTTGAGCAATATCTTATGGGTGTAGTGGTCACTCACGGCCGAAAAGCTCTCAGCAAACTCAGGACTCAGGACACCGGTTGGAGCTGGGGAGATAGATGAAATGGAAATTATCGATAGAATATACCAGCTCTAGGAAAACTGTTTCGAAGTACCACGTGTTACTTGTTTGCCCGTAACATGACTGAATCCGTCGTCCACATAGGCAACTGGGCTGTTAACCGTCTGGAGTCGTCAATGCAAGTTGATTTATCAGCCCAGACTGGGCGGTTTTTCTCGCTAGGCGTTTCTCCCCACTTATAAGTGAGGCTAATCAATTTGTTGTGTCAACCACTTTTACAGGCTAGTTTGTAAAGGGCCAAGAATGGCCTAGACAACGATAACCTTCGTAATCAGCATATTGTTATCTAGTAACTAACTAATGACCTACGTGATAGATACCCGCTTGAGATATAAAATTCTCTTCAAACGATAACTATCAAGTCATGTGGCAATCTTTCATCGATCGATCTTGGGAAAATGAGCGTAAATGCGTTGCGTATATAAATAGTTGCTATTAATCATTTAGAATTCACAGCACGGAAATGTTCGTTCTAATCAGATGTTTTCTATCATGCTAATTTTCTGCCTTGTGTAGGTCTTGAAAATGACCAGCACTTTCCATCCCATCTAATAACGACGAGCCTCTGCCCGTTTAATGCGACATAAATATGGGCAATAAATTAAACAAAGAATATATCACAAACTATATGAAAGGGACAAAAATTCATTTTGATAAATGAATATGGTATCCTTCGACACATATTTTTCTTTATATAGCCTTGTTTTATTACAGTTTTGAACGTTAGCATGTTATGTAGTCAGTCCATGACCATTGGAAATATTTCGCGCAGGCGATTTCCAATATGGCGACTCTCACGAACTTCACGGCGTCGCTAACGTCACTTGAGAACGCAACGACACCGGCATACTACGCCACAGAATATCGCATAGTGGCTGTCATAATGATTTCCACGATCTTCGTCGTCGGCATAGTTGGCAACACCCTCGTAATTGTAGTAGTGGTAAAGACACGTAGCATGCATACCCCAACGAACTGCTACCTCCTGAGTCTGGCAATCGCCGACTGCCTCGTTCTCCTATCAGCCACACTGCCAGCAATACCCGAAAACTTCTTCAGGTAAACGCCGAATGATAATTTAATCCTACCATATATTCACCATTCACCATTCGTTGGGCACACCATGCATAAATCGTTTGCGTCGTTCGATTCCCTAAATGACTGAATGGGCCCACTTATGCAATCTAGGATACGGTAAATATACAAACTTAATTATTAGCGAACGTATGTTGTGTATAGCATATCACTAAACACACACATACACACACACACACACACACACACATATATATATATATATATATATATATATATACTTAAGGAAAAAAGTAAAGCCCCGCCCTCTATAACACTGTACCTATTGCCGAAATGTCACATTTTAGTAATACCATTAGCATCTAGATATTTCTGTGCTTCATTACGCATTTTAATATTATACCTATATAAAAATACCTATGAAGTCACGCAAATAAAAAAGACTAATTTTTAATTCCAAAAAGTGATCATTTCTGAGTAAAATTGAAGGCTTTCAAACTTTTTGTCCGCAGAGAACCACTTAAGGTGGATACGTATTACAAATTATGCACAAGGATTTTCCTCAATTAGGACGCAATGTTCGTGAAAATGTCAGTTCGTGTTACCACCACGAACATTCAGAAAGGCAAGAACCCTACTCCTCATGATGGAGATTATGTGCTGATTCTCTGCCACGGGTACCCCACACCATTCCTCTTATAATGCCGCCTCTAATTCGTCAATATCTTATACTGGTGGATTTCGACCAACAATATCACAGATGTGCTCAGTGGGATTGAGAGATTCAGGCTGGGACTTCTTGCTGGACATGGTAATGTGGTGATGGTGTTGTACTGCAGAAATTCGATTACTGCAGAGATAAAACTGGAGGTGAATTAAGCACATGGTCATCGAAATGTAGCACCACTAAGTTTTCGAGGATTTCGTTGCGGTATCTTTGGATCTTCAGCCAGTTAGTGTTCCTTAAATTGTCGGAACGTCTAACTTACAGTCATGAAAAAATGCAACGCCAGATCATTATGTACCCTCAGAAAATGGAAACTCTTCGCTGATGTTCTTTAAAGCTGTTTCACGCTACCTCCAAACTCGAATTCTATGGTCGTTTGCATGCAGAAGTAAGCGACTCTCATCTGAGAAATGGACATTTCTCAAGGTTCCAGTTTTGCCGGTGCCTACACCAGTCCCTTCTTGCCCGTTTGTGTTAGTTGAATTCTTCGTACTGGTCGTCTGGCACGGTAACTGAGATTCCACAGCCGATCACATACAAATCTTTTAGAGATTGGCCGTGTATCCGCCACATAGTTCGGAAGGCGTTTCTACGGGCTAAACGATGTCTTCGCACGAGTCTTCCGAGCCGTCTGTGATCCCGATTGTTCGTTTTTTGGTCTCCCGGACCTTGCACGATCTTTTACGTTACCAATCTCTCTATACTCTATTATAGCCCAACTCACGACTTATCGCTCGGTGAGACATGCCAGTATCATTCATCCCTATAGTACTAACTTTGTCTTATCGATATTTTTCTGCAAGCTAGAGTCGTTATACACACCCGAGAATGAATATGGCGTGAGAATAACACTGAGTTGAGTAATAGATAGAGCAAAACTGACTTGAGAGAATGCAAACTGACATTTTGACAACATTTATCATGTTCTGTGATGGCACTGTTCCGAGCTTACATGTTGAATAGGCTTCACAATTTGTGGCCTAGAGGCATCCCTAGTACACTCGAGTATACTCGTGTATATTTACACTAATATAGGTTCATACTTTGTAAATTTATATACCATGTGAAAAAATGTAGGCCTATATGGTGGGACTTAACTTTTTCCACTAAGTTTATATAATTTAGATGTACAATTACACGATTTACTTCAAATTGCATTCATATTTACAATCAATTATTGTGGTCATCGACAATACAATCTAAATTATCTAAGTAGAAGCCTGTAAACCACTTTCTATGTCATGAAGCAATACACTCTTTATATCGAATAACATATTAAAAAATTGTCACGCCAGCTTTGAGGTTTTCATCCCTATTAACTTCGCACTGGATGCATATTTATCAAGCCAAATATTTTCATGGATGTATATCCATTTAAAAACTTTTCTCGTTGGGGCTATCTTGTGTGGTATTTCTGATGTTGACTTAATAATAATTAGCCTACGTGTAGGTTCCTTTCAGAAGTAACCAAGGTAAACATACATTCGTATTGATAATGGTATAAAGTCTATATATTTATACAATAATATTTATGATACACCATCATATCGTACGGTACTGATTCTTAGAGCTAGACGGGCTGACATTTAGTTTTAGGACTCCGTGGCACCGACGGATGGAAAAAATCGTCCTATGTACGTTTTCGCCACTGGTGATATAAACATATAGATATACATTGCAGTACTACAGGTCAGAACAGCGCGTTTATCTCGCAATGCACATGTGGTGACTAGTGATTGGGCATAACGATTACAATAGTCGAAGATTTGATCAATCACGGCGATTTAATCATCTTCACATGGCAATGCTCAGTGGGATTTTTGGTTTTTATCTTGCAAGCCCCATGTCAAGTCAAACACGCTGCTTATAATTGCATTCATGATTAAATATCTTTACGTATATTTGGTATATTTTGTTAAATGTATAATATGCGATCAATATGTTTGGCCCCATGGGTCCTTATGGATGTCCTCTATTGATGTCGAAAGCTTTTGGGATGGTTCGAAGTGGTTTTGATGTATGGAGACTAGCACGATTGGGGCGTATTTATGTTTCAGGCAATTTTGCCATAGGTTTGATTAGCGTTACTTTTGTTACGAGTAGGTAGATGTCTTTTGTTCAATATGATACGTTCCCTAAATGATACGTCAAAAACATAGCAGGACGCCGGGACCTAAGTTCCCAGGATCTCGCTAGAAGGATTCGTTACGCTGAGGCGGATCTTTCTTAACGTCACGTGGTTACAGATCTCGGAGTGAACCAAAGTTCGGTATCAAGAGGATGGAATTGTTACAGTAAGAGACGAGTAATGTATACCGGAAACGTGGTGGTCAGTAGCGAGGTACAACACACGCACAGAACCCATATGTGGCCCTGACTGCCCCACGACACCGAACTGCTAATGAAACATCATTCCATAAATATCTGCGAAATGCTGATAATGTTTGAGTTATTGTTTCAACTCAAAATGTGAGACACAAACTCTCCAGCTGACTCGTACCTGCCCAGCTGACTCGCACCTGCCTAGCTGACATAAGGTTCTAAAAGACCCGCGTTGCGCATTGATGTAGACTGGTGCAGGGCATAGCACAATTGTAAAAAAATGAAATATATTTGATTTAAAGTGCGCTAATAGCATTGCTGTCTAACACACCTTACATCCCAAATACCCAATGTAAAAGCATTTATATGTCCAAAGCATCGTCAGAAAATAACACACATGGATTAGCACTAAAACACTAATGAGCTTCCTAAACTAATAACTGAGAAGGCTATACTAATAACACGATTACACACATTTTATCACATATTGCGATTCTTGCAATTTCCCATATATGTAATATATATAATATTATTGTATGCATCAAAACCAGCATTATTTGTCGATTAAGAACACAAAAGTATAGTAATAGGCGATGATAATGACAATTCTTGATAATTTATTAGTTGCAAACTTTGGTAAACAAGTGTGTTTTAGTTGACTTATGAATTGATTTATACTTTTGCATTGTCGAATATTAACTGGAAGGGCATTGACAAGGCCAGAAGCAGAAGTATAGAAAGCACGGTCGCTGAAACTACGCGTTTCGTACGGGGAACGATGAGGCTAAGTGAAGAGTTCGATCGAATAGAGCGTACAGATGAATTTATGCTGATGGCCGAATAGAGGTAGGAAGGAGTAATGCCGTGGAGGCATTTATAAGTTAATAGAAGGATCTTGAAAGATATGTGGTAGCCAATGGAGCGAGCTAAGAACAGGATTAATATGGGAGCGACGACATGTATGGGTGAGAAGTCGGGCAGCGCTCTCCAGGAGTTTCTGGAGTCGGTAGAGTTCCTATGATGGAAGATTGACATAGAGGAAGTTGGTATACCGAGTTCGATTTTAAACCGTATTCCCTGTATTTCTAATTAATCATAATAACCATAAATTTGTAAAGTGTCTTTGATAGCCATGTGTTAAGAGGGCACGATGAATCAATAAAATTTCTTTTCAGTTATCAAGTTTGCAAAAGTTATCAATCAGACTCTCAGCCAGTGGGCGGAGGTTTTGTTAATAGATGAGTCAAATATTGTTTGAGCTTTCTAGGCAGACGTGTCTATGTGTGGCCAAAGGAAAGGTTTGCGTAAGGGAATGCGATGGAACATGACCACATGGTGGAACTAGATGGAGATAAGATTATCGATCGATTTGTGAAACTAATTGCAGAACGTGCAGACGATAATTTCATCCTGATGGACGGTAATGCCCGTCCACACATTGCCAGGAAGAATGAATTGGTCCGCATATTCTCCAGATTAAAATCCTGTAAAACATCCTTGTGATAGACTACACATATAAGGCAGAGGGGACCATTCAAACACCCCCAATGTGCTCGGTAATGCTCTTGTCAAGCAATGGGTGAATATCGCCCTTCATCATCTTCTAAAGACCAGTTCAAATTATAAGAAGGCGCTGTAATGCTGTAATTAGCGCGGGGATATCATATCGACGATGTAGAAAAAATCCGATTGTTTTTGTATCATTTTGTTATTTTTTGTGGATTCTAGAATATATGGTGAAAAGCGTACACCAGCTTTATTTTCTTTTAAGACCTACTGAACAGACATTTGTAGATATACTTAATACAACATAATATATATATATATATATTCTGGAGATTATGTGATACATTCTTCGATACAATTCTTTCTTCATAAAATATTACATATATATATTTCTGTGAAGTTGCTTAATCAAATAGAACTTCAGTTGCCATGAATATGTTTATTAGTAGATTCTCACCTTATTCTAAACTCACATGTATCTCAACAGCTCAATGGGTTTTGACGAAAATGAAAAAGTTTTTTAAGGTAACACCCTTTAATACGTAGTTGCACAATCCTTCGTAGCATGCAGTGGAAGTAGACAAACTGATAGGCTCACACTCCCAAATGTTGAACACTAAGAACATGCATGTACACGTATCCTTATCAGGAGCACGGTAGTCTCCACTATGCGTGTTGGTGCTGTTTTCAGACTAGACGAGTGGCGTTACGGCGAAGTTCTGTGCCACTTAATGGTTTTTGTCCAGTACATGGGATGCGCCTCGTCAGCGCTGTTTATCACGGCCTTCACCGTCGAGCGCTATATCGCCGTGTGTCATCCTATAAAGGCCCATACCATGTGCACGGTTCAGCGCGCCAAGCGTATCATAGTAGTCCTCTGGATCTTCACAATCTCATATTCATCGCCGTGGATAGTTCTGACGAAGATTACCAAGCGTCAGTACATCGATGGTTCGGCCGACTATCGCTGCGTCTTCAAATACAAGCGTAATAATTATCTCGCTTACTACATGCTTGACATTATCGTGTTTTACTTCATACCGATCTTAATCACAGTTATTTTGTACGCACGAATCGGCCGCGTGTTGATGACGTCCGGGTCGATGTCTGAATCATCGAACAAGACACAGTCGTACTCCGTGTCACAAGGCGCAAGCTCTAGGAATCAGGTACTATATTGTGTTAATAAAGAACAAATGATAGCATATTTCGGAAATAAAGCAAATTTATTGAAACACGACCTTTATCAAAACTAGGAATGCTTTATTAGGTGGAGAAAGCATTCCTTATGTATGCGAAAGCTCGTGTTTTAATAAATTTTCGTTTGTCTTAAAAGGTGCGGTCATTTTTTGTTTTTATTATTTCCATAGAGTGGAAAATATACCTCTCACTCAATGTTTGGCAAAAATGTGGAGTGATAGTTGGTAAATCAGACTGCATTGTTTTTTTTTCAAATTGGTTGACCCAATCCAGAGTTATGACTTACTCTATGCCTTGGCTTAGTTTATTTTGGCCCACACTGTATAATCTCATATTCGTCAGCCCAAATATTGTGATATAGGTAATATATAATTCATGGTTCATGTGTCTTATATTTAATCTTTTCATACTTTTTAAATTATTAAACAATAGGAATCGGAGCTACTAACACGAAAAAACTACGACCTCCTACAAAAAAATCTTCGACACGTTGGCAAAATAGTTACTCCATTGCATAGGTAAACTCATGGTATCTGTGAATAATTGGACATTTTCGGGTACATGAATAAATCGGCGATCAATCATTTGCGCAACACTTTGTGAATCTGGTAAATCTCGATTTATCTAACAACCGCACAAAATGATAAATAAGTACGCCGATGAAAACCTCAAACAAACTTGAAAGTCAGTAAGCATCGCCCATCAAATTGAGAAACCGTGTATATGTAATAGCTTCACGCGATTTTTTTCAGCTAGGTTCTTGAAAATGAATTAGATATGATGATTAAGTTCGGAGAGAAAACGGGTCAAACCGTTGAGCTAAATGGCGCAACGAGAGAAAAAATTGTGGTTGTACATGCAGTAAAACAGAAGTTGTAGGGATATTATTCATTAGACGTACTTTTGAAGGGCGGAATACAAGCATGATTACGATTAAAATCTAATAAAAAAGTGATTTTTCAATTATGAACGTAGTAACTTACCCCTAAAGACGAATAATTAATCAATAAAAGCTTTGAAAAATCCAGACATCTGCAAACACTACTAATATTACTACTACTACGACTGCTGCTGCTACTGCGGCAGCAGGGGCTGTGATAACGGCGACGGCTTCTATGAGTACTGTAGAGATGCAATGGAGAACATTCTAAAGAGAAAGGATGACACGTTAGACGTTGTAAATCATCAATATTGTCATTCAACATAATCTTAATAACCTATAGAATACCAACATAGTACATATGATTTATGATGTGGAACAAGTTATACTTTTTTAATGTTACTAGGTCGGCTATACAATATAATTTTATTACCTTAATAAGGTAATATCAAAGTCCTTATTCGCAATATTCCTGTATAGCAGCCAATAAGTGGATTTAGAACGATCCACATGATCAAAAGGAGCATTTTGGAGAGCGAGCATTTCTGGACATTGCTCATACCTTGAAGGTAGGTAAACACAATGTGTGACGACTTTACTACTTGAATAGCTCAACGAAGCCAGCGACGGTTGGTCTTTCTGTTTTTGCGATATATACAACAAGAAATTAGTCATGGGCTTACCTCCCTTAATCAGGCCTGCATATCTGGTTGCATCATCCGATTGAGTGTGGGGCTACCGTGGCAACACCGAATATCAAAATAACGTTTATCCTGAGCTTACTAGAGCAACAACCTGTTATTATCTATCTATATAAATCATTAGTTACTGTCGATAGATGCAGCCGTTCTTTTTCGATGTGATGGTTACATCTTTTGGAAACATCTGCCCTCTGACGTTAAAACCACGTATACTTACGCCTAGTTTCAAGTCTCAAAAATTATCTTTTCACGCATTCATTGTGTTAGGTGGCTGATATCGACAACCTATATTCGTGTTTTTCATTGCGAAAATCATTTTCATTGTGTGTCGTTCTATCATAATTAATACGAACCGCTCTCTGAGCATGTTTTCATAGTATTGAGCGGTATATAAATAATATATACATTATTATTGTTTATTTTTTCTCTTCGTGACATTCTCGATACCTATCCTTTTTACTGACGAACGTGCCTGCTTCACGCGAGGAGCCGTCAATATTCACGTCTGACCTTGGTGACATCGATGGGATGCTGTCTGGTTGGCGTCTCCATCAATATCCGTGTCTTACAGCTCAGGATTTCTTCGCTAGCCGTGTGTTATCTTGATAGCTTTCCCCGTATCCGTTTCAGAATAATCATTCCGTGATCCCGACGAGTCTCTCGCTGTCCAGATCTCGAAATTACGACTTTTTCAATTTGTCAGGCGACACTACCGTTGTCCTGATCTTAGTTTGACTATCCGACATCTGAATCTTTTCTCACAGGATGTTTTTGGTAAACGTATCCTAGCTGTACGACTCTATCCGTATCCCGAGATCAGCCCAAAGTTTGAAGACTATCTCAGTATCGGGATCTCAGCTTTATGACTTTCTCGGTACCCGACTCTTCTCAGAGGATCGCTCGGTATTCGGATCTTAGATTGAGGACTCCTTTGCTCTCCGCTGCCATGCTTAATGACATATGAAGATAACCGACTGCACTTCATCAAATCATTGATCCTCGGGCCACTATTTCTGCGAATATTCGTATAATTAGTTTACAACGACACTGCCAATAGTAAACTAAGAATGGCGAGAATTAATATGGTATTAACCGCATATTTCTACGATTTTTGTCTGACAAGTTTTCGTACTTTAACTTTATATGTTCGTGACTTTGGTTGAGGCCAGTATAGTAATGGTTTGATGTGTGCTGAATTTCGTCCGTATGATATTAAAAACATTGATTCAGAAAAAAATATTTATTGGTAAGATTTGCATTCAAGTTGGTCATCCAAAATTTCCTGAGTGAAAACAAAGGTATTCAATATTTCAACTGCGACTGGTATTTTCTCCCATTAATTAAATAGGACTAAAACCTTGTATTTTTATATGTATCGACTATTTATAATAACTTACCTACCCCCTCTATGTGATTTGGCGTGTCTGAAGATAATACAAGGTTTGTGAGTATGATTTATTGTCATTGAAGAAGTGTCAACGTAAAATTTTCGCATCCGGGTTTCCCATATGACCTCAGTGAGGTCATTGACTGGACTTGCTCTCTGCGACATCGTCAATATCAGGCGTTTTTTTATGTCCGCGAGACCCTCCGTTGATTAGGGGACTTATTCATAACCCGATTAATATTCCATTACGATACTAGTTTCCTCAAGTAAGTGTATTGTATGCACATATCAATGCCTGATTTGGCAGCTAGGCGCAGAGCACGCCAGTTCATTTGGGTTTCGCGTCACTCCATGCACGACAGATTTATTACACGGAAATAAGGGTGATTACACATTCTCCAGTGTTGGATGAAGAGACTGTTGTTAGAGACTTCAGAATCCGCGATCATAGTGAGGTTGAGAATCTCCATAGGACTTATCTTCAACTGTATTTCCAATACTATATGTCACTGCAGATCAAAATGCGTCGTTCTAGGTGTGGAGCGCATTTAAAATTTCTGTCTGCAACGATGTTCCGTCTTGTGACAGCACGTTCTCACAGCAAAGGTGAAACAGCCAGTAACGTCAAATTCCACCAATCAAATGCGTGGAATGGGATGATCTGAAGAGCGAGACTTTTGGATTTTGACGTATTCGGTGTTCAAACGATGGAGTTCGCAGGCTAGGGTATTCCATCTCGAGTATGCGCATTAGCTTAGACCTATTTCAGAGATCGTCGAAATTTGCCCTTCGCAGATTCTTACCCTCGCTATCCATGTACACACGGGTACTCCCATGTTGACATAGGTTAGTGTATAATTAAAATGTGACGCGCGTGAAAAAAATGTCATAATATCTGTATTTTTAGCATCGAATAGATCGCAAAACCTTGATCATGGACCGAAGTGACCGTCCTCATCGCCATAGCAGTAATCAACTGAAAATTAAATGCAATAAACATTGAAAGATCATCATTTTAACCACTGTCGAACGTTTTCTTGCTACGCGATGTCTACGTCATGACCGTCTCCACCTCTTATCTTTGCTGTTGATACTCGTATGTTTCTTTCAAAATTCATATCTTTTCACTGGATCGAAAATTGGACTAATAACACACGATTATATATCAACTACAACAGTGTCATTGTTTTTTGTAACTCATTCCTGTGACTATAGTTTATGAGTCTCTGCGTACATTTTCTAGTATTTTTACCGATACAAAATAAATTAACACGTTTTTCTTTGTTATAAACAACTGGAGACGGTCTTCGTAATCAGATTTGTCGTGGATTTTTGATTGCTGAATTTATGTCAAAACCGTCAGGCGACGGAGTGTTTGGTGATATTAACATCACATCTTACGTCTAATTAAACACATGTGGAATGCTGCACGCACAATATACTGTAATTAGTTGACTAGTTTGATCTATCAAGGTGGCGTACTAATGAGATATGTAGTACTTCCGAGTGGCGACTAAGTGCTTCGTTAGTTACTCCCTCCTTTCATTGCATCCCCATCGCTGCAACGTCTTAAGAGGTTTATTAGTTATTTCTCGCATGTAGATGTTTAAGGAGAAGGCCCGCCTAACTCACCAGTGCTCACATTTCTACATATACACACGGGATTACTCGCCAATATTCACATTTCTGTTTTCATCCACTCATTCTATTATTTCTGTCAACTGATGTTATTACACGCGCGCACGCACGCGCGCACGCACACACAGACACAGACACACAGAGAGATAACCACATTTCTACGTCTGCTCACGTTCTCACTTATCGATACATTTCTACGTCAGTTCACGTTATAACTCACTCATATGTGCATTTTAGTCAAACGTCTTTCAACTGCCATTTTAGAGAACTTACAATGTTCTAATGGCACAGTGTAAATATCGTTGCATACATCCCGTGGTCTTGTGGTCGTTAAGCTTATTTAAAACCAGCGACGATATCGCTAAAATTTAGATTACAGCGTGGTGACATCGAAGAAAGGAGAATGTATAAAATAGAACCCTCACTAACATGTAATTAATCACCAGCTATTCCCCCTGATGTAATATTTACGATATTGCTCTATCAAACTTCAAATTGATAACCACTTACTATAGTTAATAGGAAATGACATGTAACGAGTGGAATCTATCATAAACGCTGAGATCTGGAAGTAAATAAACATACACCGTATAGAAATTCGATACCATCAGTAAGTACATTCATAAGGAAGGCGTTGATGTTTTGCAGGTAATCCGAATGCTTTGCGTGGTCGTCATTCTTTTCGCCATTCTTCTCATGCCGTACCGGGTCCTCGTCGTCTACAACTCGTTCGCTAACGTCGACTTCATGGACTTGTGGTTCCTGCTGTTCTGTCGGACCCTCGTGTACGTCAACAGCGCGATCAATCCTATTCTCTATAACGCCATGTCCGGCAAATTCCGGCGAGCCTTCCGCAAGCTCTTATGCTGTCACACGGGCGGCGGCGGACGTTTGAGGATTATGAACACCGAGAATAGCGACGTGGGGAAGTGGTACCACATGGGTAAAAGAATGGCGTACTCGACACGTATAAGAAATGGCACCGCGACGGAGCAGATGTCCATGGTGTAGCGAGTTGGGCTAAAAAGGTGACGTTCGCATACATGAAAGTGGTAACAAATAGTGCGACCGCCGGCATTAGCAACGCCTGATAAGCATTCATATGTCGATGATTAAACGATTGATTAATTGTGTATTCTGTGTGCGCCGGTTATGAAAATACATTATACCGACAGCGTTTCCATTAACGGCAGGGGGTATTGTTAAGTCATATGATTTTTTCGTATTGTTTGAAATGTTTCACCTGATGCACAAGGGCAGCCCACATGAAAATGAAGCTGCGTGAGCCATCGTTAGTTGCATTTACGCCAGAGCGTATTGTATATATTGAAAACATTGTATATATTTATGTAAATAGTAAAAATGGCGAATAAATAATGGAAGGATCAAGGTTGGAATTATACGGGTGTTATAAAGTATAGCCTAATGGGCGGTTTTACGAGCAACATGCGTGGAAGATACGCCACACAGCAGGAGCAAGACCAAAGGCGAGATTTTCCCCGTGTATTTCCCCATGTTATTCACACACATCATTAACCTTACAAGGCACACTAACAGTCCGTTAACACAAAATATCCACGGTATATAGGGCTTGTCGATTTGAAAGTACGTTTTTAATAAGTTGAGCAGTGCCGTTTAGTCTTAAATCATCAATATACTTGTACACACGACCCCCACGAATGCATCCAGACAAAATTGCAGACGAGAATTACGACTGGCTGCAGACGGTTAGATCGACTAACGCACAAATCGGTTGAAAATCAACCAATTACAGCGCAATTACGACCTGTCAAACCCGATATAGGAAGCCTTTAAAATTACCGCGGTTGGGGCAATCCTTAATTGACATTCGCGCATGCGAAATAGAATTATTAGTCCAATTACGTAAATCATGTTAATTTATGATCTTTATCGATGACCTGCACAATTTTATACGTATATTTTCAAAAATTAATGCGCGTTTATGCTATTCATGCGAAAAAGGAAGACATAATTTACGAACTCGCATTACAGAAATCTTGGCACGATAATTGTAAACTGCGATACGAATTGTAATGTCATAGAACTACAAATCTCTCTGACACCAAATCATGGACCTCTGTATCGTCATGATAACAGCAAAGCCGCATATACGAGGGTCTTTTGGAAGGTTTATAGGCCGACCAAGATGTCATTCAAGAATGCTATTATTTGTAGTCTATTTATCAACCTAGTCGCCTTTGAGATTCGTACACTTACTTTATGGATGTTTGATAGCTTGGATACCCGAACTGTAGAAGACTTTATGTTCCTTGTTAAAAAAACTGCTCTACGGCACATACAACGTCATCATCTGCTCGAAAATTTTTTCCAGCGATGTGTTTTCTGAGGTTTGGCAACAGATAATGGTCTGAGGGAGCCAAATCAGGTGAATACGGGGAATAGTCAATGAATTTGAAGCCACACTTGTGCGGGGCGGCCATTAAAACAACCGACTTGCGGGCCGGGGCATTGTCTGGTAATACAAGACCCTTAGTGTCAATTTTCCGCGGCGTTCCGTCTTTATGGCTTCACGAGCTTGACTCAACACGTCAGCATACTATTCACAGTTAATAATATGGCCGTTTTTCAGATAGCCATTGAATAACACCCCCGCGTCCCAGATTACTGATGCCATCCTAGACGATCTTGGCCGTATTAGGAAGGGGCGAAGAGATATGTTTCCACTACATTGACTGGCGTTTGCTCTTTAGCTCAAAGTGGTTGACCCAACACTCATCCTGAGTTACAAAACGCGACATAGAATTGGCTGGATCTGCCTCAAAGCATTCCAAATTGGCCCGCCATATGAATGTCCTCATGTTCCACAGACGAATATACATTATACGCACGCACGCAGACACACACACACATAACGAAATGCCAGTACGGACTACAATTAAATTCGCACAGTCAAACTGCAGACCCTCGACAGCATGGCCAGACCCGCCGTTACCATGAACGAGCGCACGGCTCACTAGTACAGGCTGTGCTCAACGGGGGGGGGGGGGCTTACGTTGTTTTGCACTGCACGTCCACAGATCTCCATTCATGGCAGGTCGCGAGTTTATACGATTTAGGGTCGGGTGAATCTTAAATAAATTAAGTATACGGGAATCGAGTGTGAATATTGGGGTCATAGTTTCAGTTCAGATGTCACAATGAAGTACGTCATTCCATCAAGTGAATTAACACCACCGAAACACAATAATACAATGATAAGGTTGTATTAATAATAGTTTACGCACTTGTTTAGTCACTAATAACAATAAAATTAGTAAATACAGTATCACGCAAGTATGATTAAACGTTGGCTCCGAGTTCTGTCATAATTATTTTAATTAACCTTTGCGCGGCGCCTATCTTTGTCTAACTTGTATCACGGGCGATGTTTCTCCTGCGGCATTGTGAAATAGTTTGCGTTAAGTAAAACCCAAGTGAAATAACAGTGTGTACGGCTTTTTGCCCACCTTCTCTTTTAATACATTGAGAATTGGCATTTATGTTAACTCGTTGATTAATTACCTTTATCGTGATTTCACCAAATTACTTGGGACGAGATAACTACATTAACAAACTGGACTTTTTTCTTCTCCGAGGTACTAGCATCCGCGCCATGTTG
This sequence comes from Epimenia babai, assembly GCA_011762755.2. Taxonomy (NCBI): domain Eukaryota; kingdom Metazoa; phylum Mollusca; class Solenogastres; order Cavibelonia; family Epimeniidae; genus Epimenia; species Epimenia babai. The sequence continues at coordinate 8,836 of WURV02075558.1, read as the reverse complement.
ACGGGGACCAGCCATTGTTTCAAGAGTTAATTTTTAATACGATCTACGAGATTCCTTCATTTACCACCCTATACACTGTCTTGATTGACTTCAGTGGAAGATTTATACATTATTAACATTACGAGCTTGCTAGCATATACCCAAAGTCACGATAACAATGACCGAAGACTAAATATATTACATTACATTATTATATTGCCAATTGCTTTCCTCCTGGCTGTTTGTCAGAGTAACTTCACAACAGCACAGTGAACAGAACTTCTTGGTATTATTTCGACTTAAAAAGATGAAACATATAATCTTTGTTGTGAAAATGTTTATTATAACAATAGTACAAAATTGCTACAAATACAGTAATGCTTGGTAATTGACAGTTACTAATCCATACTAGCGCACTACAGTGGTCTACTGTTTACGCCATACAGTTGACAGTTTCCTAAAATAGCCCAGCCGGCGCGAACCTGTTAATTCCGAGCTAATTATAGATTCGATCATTCTTGAACGTTCTACGAATACAAACATGGTTTTTTATTTATAAAATTGAGCACCTCTAAATTACGTCATATTCTAAAATTTTGGACTATTTAAGCGGCTGGTTTCTACCGATGGTAGTTCCTTCACGTCCAGTTAAAATTGACATTTACCGCGGCGTAAGAAACTGCCGTGAAATTAAATTCTAATACATTCTAAGTGTTCCATAGATAGTTATAGTTATAAAGTCGTTACTATCGCGTCTTAGTGTTTAAGTATAAATGTCATAAGTGAGTTGTGAATTACGTAATAAGCTTAAGTGTTAGTTCATCACTTACGATAGAATTTTCCACACGAACTAGTACGTTTCAGCATACTTTTGTGTTAAAGTATATTCCACCGAAGAAAGTTTAACAAATACCAAAGAGAAACATACGTAGTAGTGTTTCATTATATTGATGTTGTTATATTATTAATGATGGAACGAATGTCTGAAAGCATACACATAGTAGTAATGCACTGTGTATCGAGGGTTATCAAGATAATAAACTGGGAGAGAAACTTATGCTTATATCTCGTTTTATTAACCTGATGATCACCCTAATAATTATTTAAATTTAAGTGTAACCCATGGTTTATTGTGGATACGTGGTGGTGACACCCAGTGAGGAGCCAAGACCCCAGACTGGACTGGGATCCACAAAACTGCTATCGCAGCCAGCAGTCAACCATCTTATCAACGCCGACACAGGCATAGTAGCCATACTGAAATCAGGTAATCCTCCACGAAAAATGGTCAGATGGTAGATAATAGGACCAGATCACCATCAACATGTTGGTAGCTGAGTTTGCGATCGGAACCAATTCAAGCACTGACCAGAGGCGTCGGAGAGAATGCGTAGTTGTATTTGCATTGTAGAGCGTCCTTATTCCAGTACGTTAATATATGGGCAGGGTACCTTGCCAGGATGGTGGGCAGTCGATTGCCAAGACAACTAATGTGCAGAGACCTGTGTGTGGGCATGGGCAAGCGCTCACGGGCGGGGGTATTTTTATATAAAGACTGCGTCAAAGTGCCCCTGAAAGATCTAGACATCAACATCAGCAGATGGGAATCACTTGCTCTTGACCAGCCCACCTGGCAAAGTATATTCACCACAGGAGCCAGTGCTTCAGAGAAGAAACGCACTGCAGAAGCACAGAAGAAACTTGTTGTACGCGAATCTTACGCCGTCTCCGCTCCTGCTGCAGCACCCACCACATGTGTCATACATGTGGGCGAACCTTCTGGGCCCTGGTAGGCCTCACCAGCCATCTCCGGACCCACGCTCACCGGCTTCCCTAGTAATACGACGTGATGGTCTTGTACGACTCCGAAGAACAGACAAAAACGGACATTGCCTCAGTACCGCAATTAGGCCACAGACATGCGTGAGCACATTCAACTTCTTAGAGTATAATTCCATAGGTTTCCTTACATTAAACGTCGTAGGCAAATATAATTCTTACTTCAATTCACTCCGAAAAACTACTACATCAAAAGTTGCAAGGATTACACAACTTCCTCATTGCGTTCAATACGCAGCTCCACTATCCTTTAAAACGCAGGCATATCCCACAATTTAGCTATCAATGCGGATGGCAGAGTTGGTTCGACCGACTCGACAGTCTCGAAGCATACAGACGTTGTCCCATCACGTCAGGTCAATAGTAAATCAGACTGTATTAAAACCAGTCGTTATCAACTGTTGTCACTTGTTGAGTTAACGTACCCTTATTTCGTATAATAACACACAGCTGGGTTATTAAACATTAACACCGAAATTCATTAAGGAAATTGATAAAAAATATTATTAATGTTGGCGCCTGTGGTGCGGGTGGTTTGAAATGCTGCCTATCACGCGAGAGGTTCGAGAGTTCGAACTAGCACAAACCAGAGATTTCCCCACAATCGGAAATAAGCGAGATTTTTGTGCTTGAATATTATGTAAATTGATAGAGAAATATTAATTATCTGGGAAGGCACCAAAGATGGCCGCACCGTAAGACCCAACTCTCTGTGGAACGACGTGCCAAACTAAAGTAAAATTAATGTCAATGAACGTTGCATCTTTTATTGTTGATTTGTTTATGTCGATGCTCACGCGGCAGTGCTCCGGCGGCGTATTATTTTTGGATCATTGTGTCACGCGAGCACATATCGATATCGATCTCCCAGTTCTACGAGAGTTCACAGGATAAAAGCCGTAGGATTGTCGGTCATTAGACGTCGGACGTATTCATTTAATAAAATCGAAATAGGTTGAAATGAAATTAAAATTAAATATATTTGATTGAACGTGCACTATTAGCAACGCTGTCTAACACACTTTACATCATTGAAGTATACACATTAAAACTTAACATAGCATAGAAAACATACAGTACTAGCAGGAACACTGTGATAATAGTAATAATAGTAGTAACAGGAATGGCAGTAATAACAGTAATGACAGTAACCTAATAATAACAACTGTAGTAATAATAACTTCCAACCGTGAGGTTGCAATCAAAAGTAGTTCTGTTCTAATGTGATGTCATTCGCTATCGTTATTTCAATGTTGACGTCTGTGCAATCGATGTACTAAGAAACTATGTAGTGTTTTTATTATACTGCATGTATCCCATCGTGTTGGTGATGTTGGCGCCTGTGGTGCAGTGGTTAGAAATGCTGCCATTCACGCGAGAGGTTCGAGAGTTTGAACCAGCACAAAACAGGGATTTCTCCGCAATCAGAAATGAGCGAGATTTTTGTGCTTGAATATTGAGAAAAAATCTGTCGTGGAATGGGTGGTTATAAATATCCTAGGAATATAACAAGGCAATATTGTACGTGGGACTGACATTAAATTATAAAGTAGCACCAAAACCACCCATTTTCCTTTTCAATTTCTACCACCCTTGTAGTGGTGAATGAATATCATTCTTACTCAAAAAAACTACTCTGATTTGATCATTCTTCTATTTACATTGTCAATTATCCATTTCTTCGTTTTTCGCTCATTTGTTCATTTATTTATCTATTTATTTATTCGCTCAATGATTTTCCAACACCTTTATAAAACACAACGATGTGAAATACATTTTACAACTATATATGTTATACGGAAAATAATAGACATAAGCAAAAGATACAGTAAACATGCACCCGAGATCTGGTATACAGATAAAGTATACATGCACCTGAGATCTGCTATACAGATACTGTATACATGCACCTGAGATCTGGTATACAGATACAGTATACATGCACCTGAGATCTGGTATATAGATACAGCATACATGCACCTGAGATCTGGTATAGATACAGTATACATGCACCTGAGATCTGGTATATAGATACAGTATACATGCACCTGAGATCTGGTATAGATACAGTATACATGCACCTGAGATCTGTGTATACAGATACAGTATACATGCACCTGAGATCTGGTATATAGATACAGTATACATGCACCTGAGATCTGGTATATATACAGTATACATGCACCTGAGATCTGTGTATACAGATACAGTATACATGCACCTGATATCTGGTATACAGATACAGTATACATGCTCCTGAGATCTGTGTATACAAATACAGTATACATGCACCTGATCTCTGGTATACAGATACAGTATACATGCACCTGAGACCTGTGTATACAGATACAGTATACATGCACCTGAGATCTGGTATACAGATACAGTATACATGCACCTAAGATCTGGTATACAGATACAGTATACATTCACCTGAGATCTGGTATACAGATACTGTATACATGCATCTAAGATCTGGTATACAGATACAGTATACATGCACCCGAGATCTGGTATACAGATACAGTATAAATGCACCTGAGATCTGGTATACAGATACTGTATACATGCACCTAAGATCCGGTATATAGATACAGTATACATGCACCTGAGATCTGGTATATAGATACAGTATGCATGCACCTGAGATTTGCGTATGAAGTAAACGATACATGTATCAAGTATATGAACCTGTGACTTGCCTGAAAGGTGCTACGACTTGCGGTGTGAATAAAAATAGTGTTCTGCGGTTATTTCAAGCACCCTCGTTATCTTATCAATAGACAAAGTTTGAGTTAACATAATTCACTTAATATTATTATACAGTTCGGGTTGTGAATAAAAATTCAGATAGAGAAGAGGAACAAAAAATATCCAATGCAAAAGTTGGAATTTGCTCCAAAATTTAAGTCAATAATGATACTTCTAAAGACACGTATATAAGCAGCACAATATGTAAATTTGTTACGGAATTCAATTCAACTAGAAGCGAGCATGAACCGAATTTAGATACAATAATTATTATAATTATTGAATAATATATGAAATGCCATTAATAATTTATCTTATTTATTAATGGAGGGTGCCATCGCATAAGTCAACACCTCCCGCACGTTTTTATACATAAGAATCTGGTTTTCGGACCATATGTAAACGTCTTTAAATAAAGCATTGCATCACCTCACCCCCCCCCCCTTGTCTCAAATAAAAGTATCATATCACATTTTTTATATATTTTATGTATTTATATTTCGCCTGTTGGCAACTTTCCTTCTGCCGTGGTGGGAAGCCCAGACTATCAGTCAACAGGCAGAAACTGATCCCACCAGCCGTGTCACGAATTAAGTGGATTGTGCGACATGAGTCCGTACGCAGTATTTGAAATCGATGCCATGGATTGACAAATGTCATGTGTCTGCCAAGACTCTGCTTCACACTACAGTGATTCCCGTCACCTTTAGCCGTTAACGTATTGATCAAACAACGGATCATGTCCCCTCATCACTGGTTTTTTTCACAAAAAAGGGAAAAAATCATTGTGTAATCCGTAAAATGCATTTTGGAATTCCATATTGTAACAGAACCACCGTAATATGTTAGATATTCCACCACTACTTCAAGACTATTTGTGGCATCCATGCTGCAGTTGTTCGGCGCGCGGCACTTCAAGCGTGGAATTCTGAGTGCGAATCTGAATCCGTACCAACTTATGGGAAATTAGTAACATTTTCGCGCTTGAAGAATGAGAAAAATGCGTGTTCTCTCGTGTTAATAATATAAAATTTCTTGAAGGAACGATGGGGCGATACTGCAAGTACAGCTGACATTTACTAACATCAATAAAGTAGCGTAAAAATTTAGCCTTTATTTTTGATTTAGCTTATAAAATAAATGACAGACGAGACAAAACGAGATATAAATTTTATTGTTACTAACCGTACTGGGAGGCAAGTGCTTAGTTAATAACATAGTAAAACGTACATAGTGTCAGAAAGTCTCTACAGTAAACAAATAACAATAAAAATAAATTCGCAATCAAAAAAATTATAATATTAACTTAATTATTGCATTCATGAACTCATGGATAGGGTATATTATATGGAGACATGCTTCGTCCTTCAAAAAATGAATGTTTTACACCCTCGTAACATTGATCGGTCAACATTATATAAACACTACGCAGTTAAATGTCTATTTCTGATATATTAACATGTTGAGATAAATGTCATACAAAGTCTAATTATTATTTAATGAGTAATATATTAAAAAACAACATTAGCAGATAACAAATGACTAGTAACCGGATACCGGTTATGAGTTCAGTATCATTTCGTCCCGAACCAATCATTACTAAGATTTTTAGTAAAAATGGTAAAGATGACTTGCCTGCATCTTTATGTAACTCTCCCATCTACAGTTAATGAACAAGCCAAGCAATAAGTGCGAATGTGGCGAGATCATGTGGTCTTCACTGACAACTGAATCTTCTACAAAGACCCATCATCACCTACACTTTGAGCGTGACTATCTCACCCATGCGTTCCAAACATCTACCTAAGTAGGAGTCCTCTTCCTTGTATAGTGTATGGCGTCCCCTGCGTACACCAAATGTCCGGTATACTTTCCTACACAAGGCGTGACAGAGGACAAATCGTACATGAAGTATGAACACGAGATACGTTTTAAAAACAAACTAACGCATGATAACTAGAACCTTAGAACGAACCCGAAGTTATAATAAATAACCTATATATCTTGTATCAATAAAGACACGTAATAATGCACCATAATGGATGCGTTACCGGAACTATAAACTATAACGTTGTCCTTGGTATGTCTTCAGAATAACATTGTCCCCAGTATAACGTCCTCAGAATAGAATTATTCTCGGAGCCACACAGTCCTTGGTTTGACATTCGCTGCACTGTGAAACATTCCTGCATCAAGTTGCATTATAACTTGGCTGCGCTTGGTGCCTCATTTAGGAACTCGGCCACCTTCTGTGCTGCTTCCATTGCTGTGCCCCAGGACAGACAGACCCCATATCGTCCGTGCCCGTAGTTATGGACTACCTGAAAGTGGAGACATGAACCGTGACGTCACGTATAAATTGAGAGCATAAAAGACGTTAAAATTTAGTGGATACTACAGAAATCTAAACAGAAAACCTCTATAAAGCAGACTGGATATGCCCATATGAGCATAAAGTTACCGTGACTATATACATTGACAAACAATATCCATTTGGAGATAAGTTGGGGACAGGATAACTCAGTTAGTGGAGTGCTGGCTGACATATTAGTTGGTATAGGGTGTGAATCCCAAGTAATTCCGCCGTATTACTGGGCTAGACACTCCATCCTGATGACTCGGGTCAATTCAGTCATAAGCAATACTAAATCAAACCAAATAAAGTATCACCTTTCATCGGGTGAAGCAGGTCTTCTGTATGTGAAATGAAGTGTTTCAATAAACTTCCATCTTAAAAGTACATATTAAAAGGTCTAAAAAAATTTTTTAAATGCATCATTAAGTTGTTTTAGTTATCCAAATAGACGAATGCTGCTACCAAACCTATAAAATGATTAATACTCGTGAAAATGATTCCTAACGAGGAAAGTTTGACTGGTGCCACTTCCAATGTTCGCTTACACGATCAGTTGTAAACCATAATATATAGTGTTTTCCTATTCATTCGCTTTTCTGGATCCTCTTCTCCAGTATATACACTGTGTGTGTTAAACCACTCACTACCCCCCCCCCTCCTGATTCTACCTGATGAAATATATTTGTATATAAAAGTTTGTGTTTATCATGACCTTTGCTAATACATTAGGAATTAACTTTACATTTCGTTTTGTCATAAACAGATGTAAATAAATGAAATCAATTTGTGGTTAATCTGTGAAGCTTTTAGTGTAGGACATAAGCGAATTATCTATCCCACAACACTAGAGCTTGAGTCAACATCGCCAGTCTCCAGGGAAGTCTGCGAAAATTCACTAATTCATCATTTCTTGTTGCGACATGCCCTGGTTAACAGCTGCTCAATATGACCGCGCTGTCATGATATTATTAGAGACAGGGATCCATCCGGAAAACATCGCTAATCGCTTTCGCGAATGCATTGCTGAAATTTATCGCCTACGCCATGTTGTTAACGAGATGGAATTGGCCAGGGATCTTATTTGGCGCACAGACACGCGTTGTTGTTATCAACGAGGCGCCGAAAGTTCAGCGATGCCTGTTCCTCGTGCTCACAACTAATGCCACGCCCGGTGGAAGCAGTTAGACGAGTGGTAGGGGCACTGGATTCGTAATTAAAAGGTCACAGGTTCGAAAACGCCCGCCGTTCAGCTTTCCTACGATGATCCTCAGCGACTTATTTATCTCCGATAGTTTGCTGGAGTGAAGATGTCTCTAAAATGGGTAGACGCTTATCTTTCACGGGGTCATAAGCGAGTGTCTGATGTATTGTATCTTTTACCCGCTAATCTCAATCGCTGAATACTTCCAACAAGATAACAAGTGCTCTCAGCGTTACTTGATTTAATCATGACTGATCCCATATAGCAGGATGAGGGACGTATGATGCGTTTCTCCAAAGTGCAGTCTGCATCCTGATTAGTTATAGGTTAAATCCAGCCTTCGGGTTTATATGTGTTATGTGCGTACATGTATACACAATTTTATTTATTTATTTATTCAACACAATATAAATTTACAATGACAATTCATGATCAATAAAAATACACACAGTAATTGAGACGCATATTAACAAACAATACAAATATCTGAGTTAATATAATTACATAAAATAAATAAAATTAATACAATCAATAGAAGTCCAAATAGAAATTTAGAAGTGTTGAAAGGGGGTGTCAAAAGTGTGAACTTTGCACAATATGAATTGTAACTGTAACGACTTCATTTTTTTAGTATTTAGTATTAGATGCTACTTTCACACCACCGTGGACCACCCTGTGAGCATGCGTGCATGGAGTGGGGTGGTATATAA
>WURV02075336.1:0-20989 GCA_011762755.2 Epimenia babai | reverse complement strand
AACAATAATAACAATAATAACAATAATAATAATAATAATAATAACAATAATAACAATAATAATAATAACGATAACGATAACGATAACGATAACGACGACGACGACGACGACGACGACGACGACGACGACGACGACGCCGACGCCGACGCCGACGCCGACGCCGACGACGACGCCGACGCCGACGCCGCCGACGACGACGACGCCGACGACGACGGCGACGACGACGACGCCGACGACGATGACGACGCCGACGACGACGACGACGACGACGCCGACGCCGACGACGGCGACGGCGACGGCGACGACGACGACGACGACGACGACGACGATGACGACGACGACGATGATGATAATTGTGATAATATCATATCTCCGCAATGACCCATAAAGGTGTTACCACTTAAATTGCTTATGTTTTTTACTGACTCACACAGCTACCACAATGAGTTATAACTAGGAGGTGCTGCAAGCTTGTTTCGACGAATTCTCCTAGTTCAACCTATCGCCTATCCATTTCCGTTGTCGGGATAACCCGATCCACTTCGGTTGTCGCGTTTTTAGGGGTCCGTTCTGGCGGTTTGTGAATTATGCATGGAAATGAGCCGATATCGGAAGTGAGTGTCGTCATAACAAGTAAGTGTTGCAAGCATGTTTCGACGAATTCTCGTCGGTCAACCTTACCCTACCCATACCCGTAGTCGGCATAGTCCACAACAACAAGGTCAACATAGGTTTCCGCGATATTAGGGTCCGTAATGGCGCCTCCATCATTATATAAGATAATGAACCTGTATCGGAAGTGCGTAACGTCATAACTAGGAAGATTTGCAAACATGTTTGGATGGATTCTCGTAGCTACACCAACCCGCTCTTCATACTATATATCCATGTCTGTTTTGTCCTATCAACGTGGGTTTTTGCGAACATATGGGGTCCGTAACGGCCAATATCAGAAGTTCGTTGCGTCATTACTGTGATCCTTTACAGTCAGATGTCGATGATACTTTTTAGTTCTAGGCAACCTACACCTTTACACCACTCGATCAACAACCCTCCCTTACGTTGCACTTTTTATACAGTCTGATGTCGATAATACTTTGTAGTTCTACCTACACTTTTACATCACTCGATCGACAACCTTCCTCAGCATTGCACTTTCTATAGTCTCGAATTATCTACCGTATATACTCGCTTTTAAGGCGACTCACTTATCAAACGACCCCCTGACTTTAGAAACACAAGCGTTGACCCGTTTATAAGACGAGGCGAACTTTTATTCGTAATACAGTACTGGAAATAAATCTAATTGCGACTCTCCCACGCGTTGTCATCTTCGTCATTAGTAAATAAAATATGTGCTTCTTGTTCAGTAAAACATTAGCCGTTGATGATGTGATCATATCACAATGAACAAACAAGTCTCCGCTACAACAATTCCTAACATATACAGTAAAAACAGCACACGCTATCAAACCGCTATGTTATACGCAGACCTTTCTATCATGCGAAACGCTACCTGGCGCCTGCGGACGACGATGCGGTTTGAAATAATAATAGTCGCATTTAGAAGACGACCCCCTACTTTGAATCTAGGTTTTTGGTGATAAAAGGTCGTCTTGTAAGTGGGTATTGTAATATTATTGGCCATTAGAGCAGCCACTCACAGCGCAGCTGAGTCCACACTATTGCCCATGTAGTTACATACTAGAGATGCTTGATAATAAATACACTTTTGTATAGTCACTGAAGTCGTCTCACTTGTACAATACTTGCATAGGCATCGCCCATCATATACATAATATAACAGGTATATACCGTAACTTACAATGAAGCATCTGCATTCTAACATTATTCTTTTAAAATTGTTCGCTCACATCGACCTTTAATCTAATAATTATTTGTTAATCACTCTACTTGTTTATTTATATTAATATTTCATCTTTATTCATGTCGCGTTCGCGAATTAACGGTTAAAATCGGGGTGGACGTTGCGGATGGGGCCGAATGCGCAGGAACTGTCCGTACGCTAGAAAAGTGTACAATAAAAGTGTTCACTGCCTGTTGCAAGGGAAACAACCTTGATCCGGAAGCGTAGAAACGAGAAAGCAGCGCTGCAATTATTGATAAAATGCTGTGTATACGATTTTTCCTTCTACATGTCTGCTTTTCCATATTTTACGCATTTTCTGATGCACTTTATGAAGACCAAGCAGGATCATTTGACTGGTCAGTGCAATATAGTAGCTAGTTTTAAATTTTCGTGTCTCAATCAATAGTATAACTCAAACTCTGAAATGACATCAATAATTAATGCCCCATCGATAGACATTCATCCATGCTAATGCTTACAACCAATAACCAATCGTTGCTCCATGTTATTGTCAATCGCTATAGTAGACTTCTTGAATGGTTGTTATGCCCAATGAGTGATTTTGATTTTTTTATACAGGCGACAGCAATATGTGGGGCGAGTGAAGTTTCTTATGTGGGATCAGTCGAGGCAGATTGGAAAACGGATATTTGTCGGGACGGAGAAGAATGTAGTAGCCTCAATCAACATACAGACTGGAGCTTTAGGTGTATAATGATAGTTCAGATCTTAAGTGTAGCTACAGCAGTCACCAGTTATTTCAATTGATGTCATGTTATCTCTTAACTATCTGATCATGTGAATGAAATCGAATGAAATTAGATTTATTTGATTAAATTTACTTGTTAAATTAGATTATCTGTCAAACACTTTTTAATGTGAATATAAAATGCTAATAGCCCAAGCCTGTAACAATCGTTAATTTGTTCATTTTATCTGCAATTAACTAACTACGTGTACAGTATGCAAATTATGGAGAGCAATGGTAGATAATACCATGGGAAGAATTAAGAGAAATATCGTAGCAAAAATGTCAGCAAATGGACATAGATTAGAAAGAAAGGTTATTACAATTAGAAACATAAAAGCAATCTCTAGTCTTTCTCTGTTGTTTTTATGGAAGACACTTCCACATTCATCGGTCGTGGTAAATGGAGTGCATCCGATCCAGTACTGGAATAGCTTCTCAGGCGTGTTTCCGAGTCGCTGTCTCCTGTTATCACTGCCATCATCAATGCATTTCTTGCTGCTTCGTACGTTCCGTCTTTGTGGTCAGTTCTTCAGAAAACCACTCTCAACATACAAGCGCTTGAAAATTACTGGGCTCTGCCGATGTTAAATTGCATTTCTAAGCTAGTTGAGAGGGCTGTTTTCACGCAGATAATTTCGTATCTTAATGTTAATGGTCTATTTGAGTGCTGTCAGTCTGCATATTACTGCAACCATAGCTCTGAGTCTGCTTTGTTGCGTGTTAATTTTGATATTCATTAGTCCCTTGATAGATCCTCCACTTTTGTTGTATTAGTTTTACTGGATAAAGTGGCGGCCTTTGATACCATTGATCACAAAATTCTGCTTCGTCTTGAACGTTGTTATGATATAGAAGGCCAGGTACTTGACAGGCTTCGATTGTATCTTTGTGGCAGGCATCAGACTGTTGTTACTGGCGAACATAAATCATCTCATAGAGTGCTTTCTTGTGGTGTCCCCCAAGGTTCTTTCTTTGGCCCACTGCTCTTTACTCTCTATCTGTCTCCACCTTCGTCGGCTGAATGTGAATTTTCATTTTTATGCTGAAGACTGCCAGATTTATGTCCTGTTTGATAACATTTATGACGCTTGTTCTCGGAGTAACCACATGTCTGATTGTCTGCTCCAAATAAAAAATTGAATGTCTTCTAATCTTTTAAAATTGAATGATGAAAAAACTGAAGTCCTTGTTATCAATCTCAGGCATTCAGACCCGTGTTGTCATCTGTCAGTTAGGATCTCTACTGAAAGCCTTGGCGTCTCAAATACCGCCATAAAACCTTGGCATCATCTTTGTAAAAATCTATCCTTGTCTGATCACATTAACTCTGTATGCCAGTCTTGTTGCATTCAGTTACGCTATATAGGACGCATATGACCATATATTAATCTAGCTACAGTTGGGACAACAATCTGTTCTCTTATTCTCTCCCGTTTGGACTATTGTAATTTTCTACTAGTCGGGGCTCCGGCGGGTCTGATTCACAGACTATAGCTTGTACAAAACAGTGCTTGCCGTCTTATTGTTCAAATTTCCAAATTTTCTCACATATCTAGGCATTTGAAGGACTTCCATTGGCTGCATGTTTCTCAATGTATCCTTTATCCTTCTAACGTTTGTCTTCCAGGCCATTCATGAGACTGGTCCAATATATATTAATGACATGATTTCTGTGCATGTACCCCCTCGTCAACTTAGGTCAGCAACTCACTCATTGGCTGCCGTGAAGAGGTGCTGTCTTTCCACTACCAGTAGCCGTTGCTATCGTTATGCAAGTCCTATTCTATGGAACAATCTTCCATATGAGATTAGAACCGTTTGTAGTCTTTCTCGTTTTAAGCAACGGCTCAAATCACATCTATTCACCTCACCGCCTTAACTTGTTCTACTTATACTTGTTGATGTGGAACGCCACATGCGATTATTTTTTTACCGTGAACTGCGCTCTGAGCATATTGGACATGAATCACATCGGCATACAAATAACCTATTTATTATCATTAATGTATATGAAGGAGGTCATAGCGTGAGTACAACAGGTTGCCTGTCTTTGGAGTGTACAAAATTCCAGGAATTTTTGACAAATAAATAGAGTATTTCTTGGCTAATTCACTTAAAGCAATATTAAATAAGTGTGTCTTATTTCCTGAAAAGAAATTTTATTCCTGTTATCAAATACTGCTTGCAATTCTTTTTCTAGAAAAATGTGCATTTTTACCAGTTAACCTAAGTTATTTTATATGGTCACCACTAACACACTATATAGTGACTGTGAGAAGATTTACACCAGAAAGGTTTAATATTGACACGAGTTGTTACTTTTTTATCGATTAATTTTCTGTTAGTTATTTTTTATCCCTAACATATTTACATGTTTATTTATTTATTGTATTTCGCAGTATGGCGACAGTTGATGGAATCGCAGGGTGGCTCCACCATGGACACACTGCTCCACCACACTAACGGTAACTTACTATAACATGCTCTAAACGGTGAATGATTCCTCATTAGTTATTACTCATCAAGTTACCAATGTTAACCTGATTACTTTCAAATCTTATGCCTTTGTTAAGATCTGTTTTATTAATGCATCTATCACAAAATGTTCATTGTAGTTCACAAGTCCATGGTAAAAGGTAAAGTACAACATTTATATACCGCAAGTATCTGCCAAAAGGCTCTCAGATGCGGTTTACAATGAAATGTTCAAGGATAATATCGAGTATCTACCCATTTTAGAGACGGGTTTACTCCAGCAATCGGGGATAAATGACTTGCTGAGGATCACCGCAGAAAAGTCAACTAGTGGGAAGTACAATACATACAGTACATATATTTTGCAACGAGATGTGAGTTGCCATGTTAGCCATGTCGTATAATCCAAAAAGTGAAGGTAACACCTTATGGACTATGAATAATCCTTAATAAGATATACTACTCGAAACTTCTTAAGGATCACCCATATATATATCTATATACATCAAAAATTAATTTGTGATAATTTTCTATAATAAAAGTATGGTACCTAACTCTTTCTTCAGTCTGTGTATCGATTCAGACCAAAATTAACTAATTTTTTAAATAAAGCCGACATATTGTAATTCCACAAAATGTCAGAAAAATAAAACATTCTAAAAATTCCAGAAAAGAACGAAACATGTTTTTCTTTCACAAAACATGGATTAGTAGCGTGTGTGACCTCTTCTACCGTCAATTACTACTTGACATCATCCGCGCATGCTTTTGACTATGTGACGCAGGTTCTGTTGTGGTATATTGGTCCATTAGTCCAATAGCGCATCCCTGAGCTGCTGCAGTGTGCTAGGTTGATCACTGTGGGCAGAGATGGCAGCCTGAAGCATGTCCCATGCGTGCTCAATGGGATAGAGATCAGGTGAGCGAGCTGGCCAGTATATTCTGTCAATTCCTTCATCTCTAAAATGCTCATTCACGATGATGGCACAATGAGGATGGGTATTATCATCCATCAGATCAAAGTCTGGACAAATATCAATAGCCAATGGCCTCACAAACACGTCTAGGATTTCATCGTGCTATCCGACACCAGTTAGCGTGCCGTTTTCAATGGCATGGAGGTCTGAACGATGCGTGGTAGTAATGCCACCCCAGACCCCGACAGAGCCACTGCCTATTGGTCATGTTTAACAATTGTAGCATCGGAATATCGCTCATTCGGCCTTATCCACACCCGATCATGACCATCAGTGAAGTCTAGACAAAAACTGGACTCATCTGTGGAGAGTAGGTATTCAACTGCACTTGGGTCCAGGTGACATGTTCTTGACACCAGTCATATTGATGTTGTCTGTGCTGTGGAGTGAGTGCGATGCGTATAGCTGGTCAGCGAACCATCAATCCTAATTCATAGAGCCTATTCCTGATAGTTTGGATGGATACACTAGCTCTCAGGTTTCTATGCCAGCGTGTATGTCGTCTGCTGGCTGTACCAGTAGTCTGATAGCGATTCCAAGCACGGGAGATGAGACATTGTAAAACACCCAACTCCTTAGCCACATGTGTCGCTGGGACATGCTAGCATCGATCATGCCTATCCCTCTATTCAGATCTTCTGACGTCAAATGGCGACAATTTTATGCTGGAGGCATTCCAGTAGATAGAGGTACACTTACCAACCACTAAAACACCGCTTCTAATGTTTAAAAATTCAGTGTGAACAGTCCGAGTTAAACGGAGCTAATGTGCAGTAAAATATTGGTACATGTGTATGGTACGGTGTATGGGCTTGGCTTACTATAGCCTTGAGTGGTCAACATGTGAAACATGTACTATTCACTCATCAACAAGACCCAAGCTCTCCAGCAAATCAATTACGTTCGTTTTCATAATTTATTCTACATATATTTTAGTGTATTGTCTTACATTATATGGGTGATCCTTAAGAAGTTTTGAGTAGTATATTTGGTATTATGTAGGTAAAATTGCAAATGGTGGACTAACAGTATGTAAAAAATTATGAAATATTGCTTTAGGATAAACATTTACTGTTGCAACGCCAAACAAGATATAGAAGCCAGAAGTATCACTGATTTTCTGACAAACTGATAGTTTGATTTTATAAAATTTGGGCAAAATATTTTGTGGCATAGGTCTTGTGTCACAGCATGGGGCAGGGGGAATAACTCTTTGTGACAAGATATTCTATTGACAAGCGCAAGATGCACTAAATAGGGAATGGTTATAATATGGTTATAATACAAGTTATCTTTTCACTATGTGTAATTTTTCGTTCATCAAATGAAAATTGCTCATTTACTATTTCCCTCTCTATCAAAATAAAATTGTATCATCTGTCAAATCCGAGAAAATCGCATGACACATTTTACAAAAATTAACGTGTCGCCTTTTATTGACAAATCCCATTTATACATTTTGCTTCGTTTCTCCATGGCAATAACATTTTTATTATCGTCTAGTTACTAAAACTATTCATGCATACTGTACCTAGTCCAATTCGTGTAAATTATATAGCATTTGTATAAAAATAAAATAATGTATATTTTCAGCATGAGTTGCATCCCCTATAAAAATGATAAATTTGCATACGACGTGACGAAAGGATTGCTTGTACAAAACCGATTGCGATTTCGCAAGACGTGTGAAATATCGAATTGCGCCGAAAATCGAACTGTATAACATGGGTTTTAGGCAGGAAATACTGTGTGGACAGTGGGGATTGTGAGGGGTGCACTCACATGGATCACCTATCTCACAGCTACGACGTAATCTACGTAATCTAATGGCATCCCACAAAGTTGAGTTGATATCATTTCTCCGAGGAAATAAGTCAAGGATGGTCTGAGTGCACGTGAAAGCTCGATCCAATAGCGACCGTGTCTCGAAGGACTGCTACAACAAAGTAATGGAGAAAAGGAATTATTTATGAAACCGCGGCCGAAGTATGTCGAAGAGACATTCGTGACGTTAACTTGCATGAGAATTTTATCGTCCGTACTGGTTGAAAATATTACTGAATTCGAGTGGTTGACGTGGGTATTTCGGCCGTAGAATTTGTATTGGTATGAGAAAACGGTTGCCGAACAAGACACGACTAATGACTGACAGTTATAAGAAAGTGGAAGGAAACGTGTAAACATGGACGTTAGCAGCGTGCGCGATCGATATAAACATATAGGGAAGCGATGGTAAAATCAATATCAGATACATAACACCACGATGGTGATGGTCGAGGGAAAATGTTGATATAACAGACCGCCGATACAGTCTCGCTCGGCCATTACGTGAGAAATGATAGACAGAAGGGTAGGGTACCGGGCCGCCGGTCGGCTCCACTGAGGAGCACAAATTAAATTCCAGTCACAGATAGACCCGAGGCAATAGATTGGATGAGCAGCTGGGATGTTGGTGCGGCGTTATATACCGGGACGCATATATAAAAAGGATAAGACATGATGGTAATGTAACGTATAAAAAATTATGGAATGGAACGCATATATAAAAAGGATGAGACGAGATGGTAATGGAACGTATAAAAAATTATATAACGTAATGCTTATATAAAAAGGATAAGACGTGATGGTAATGGAACGTATAAAAAATTATATAACGTAATGCTTATATAAAAAGGATAAGACGTGATGGTAATGGAATGTATAAAAAATTATGGAACGGAACGCATATATAAAAAGGATAAGACATGATGGTAATGGAATGTATAAAAAATTATGGAACGGAACGCATATATAAAAAGGATAAGACATGATGGTAATGAAACATATAAAAATTATGGAACGGAACGTATATATAAAAAGGATAAGACATGATGGTAATGGAACGTATAAAAAATTATGGAACGGAACGCATATATAAAAAGGATAAGACATGATGGTAATGAAACGTATAAAAATATGGAACGGAACGCATATATAAAAAGGATAAGACATGATGGCAATGAAACGTATAAAAAAATTACGTTGTGACATTGTGTTGTGAAAAAATGTACCATGCCATTAATTTTAGTGAGGGCTCCGATAGAAAATTACCTATGTATTCATATTCAAAGTATCACCTAGAGTGGATTCTACAGAAAATCATAGCGACCATTTTACATATTTTCATCGCCATTATTCAAAGCCTGTATTATCTGGAACAAATACTGACATATGTAGAAAAATACACAGAATGCATTTCATACCTTATGCCACGGTGTTATATCAACTCGATTGTAACGCGCGACCTCCATGAATGTCAATATAACTGTTATATAGATGGTTTATATATACAGAATACGGAAAAAACATAATGTTACTCAGAAAGAAACATTAACGCAAGATTTCGTGCATACATGACGTTCTATCCATGTATTCCTTTATATCAACCATGATAAAACACTCATATCGATATTCATGGTTAATATACAATGACGTAGATATTGCCACATTATACCACAGCCTTATATACTCCGTGAAAGAAAGCTGTTAATTAAATTATCCATGACTGCAGGCGATCTTTACTTTAGTTATTAATAAATATGGTTTTATTCATTCTTCGAATACTCAGCTTGGGCGGTGCTAGAATTTTCTTCTCCGCAATAGAGGTGACGTTTTTGAAATGAAATGTATTTGAGTCAAACGTAATTATTAGCTTAGCTGTCTAACACATTTTAGATCAGTAAAAACTGCAAAGGACCTTTGGTGTAATGTTATAGTTATTCTACTCATCTGTTTACATTTTTTACAATCATATACATCGTATGTATTGTAAAAAAAATTTAGTACAATATACAGTGCATTTTGCCGGCATATATCAGTCCTTATGTAGGCTACTTAACCCTACTACAGTGACAACTATATATCACATTGCCATAGCAATACAAGTCTGTGACAACAGAGAGCGTTGAGGGTTAATGAAAACAGCCATGAATGGGGTTCGCGTGAAACGTAATAAATAAAACACGAAAGAAAAAAATTTATTAAATGATTGGATTTTGAAGATGATTCATTTGGATTACTGTATAAATCCATGGAATGTTTGAAAAATGAGTTGTACAATACTGAACAAAAATCCGGGACCCCTGGTTGAGCGACGTAAAGTATGTTGTCCGATTTTATTTCGAGGAATATATGACTGACGAGTACATTGGCTAAATGTGTTGATTTTGTGACGACGGACTGACGAAAGCCGAGTCGAATGTGTAAAATCTTGACTTTGCAATCCAAACAAGATGCGAGGTAATTAATGCATCGCCATGCCCGAACTGCGTTGACGCGGTAACAGCACCCGCATTCGCAGCCTGCACCGCATCGCTGGATGTAATCCCGTTTCCATTTATAATCAAATCCCCGATAAGCTGTGTTTCGGTGAATATTGATGCACGGTCGCAGAGTCAGTGAAAGGCACGCGCGATCGTGGCACACAATTTTGTCGGCACAGTTACGAAAATATAACGACGCAGCGTCCGTTTAAAGTAGGCGTTCAAATCGATGCCGATACAGCGCGACTCATTCGGCAATGGGCGGGAATGGAGCCTTAAGCGTCGACCATTACCACTCTTACATTTACGCTAATGAATCAAATCACGTAATACCATGTGTACCCGTAGTCTTTACGATTCATACGAGGATTATCGTCGTCATCACGTCGTGAAAGGTCGCCGAAAATGAGCACCACCGCGATTTAATGTCATACGTGCTGCATTCGCCGCCAGGGAATCCGCGGGATAGCGCAAATAGTCGCGGCGATGCGAGATATCTACAGAAAATTCCCAAACGCCGAATAAGCGACGAGGAGCATTCGATTTTCGTTCTGTGTGACGACATGAGTAAATGACATTCGCAATAAACCAATCGATACCGGCGTTGCCCTGCCCCGGGCAATGGACATCATTAACTTGCATCTCTGTCGAATGTTGCGGAGCGAAAATTTCCCTACTAATATATATGACAAATAGGTATTCACGTGGTAAAGATTTGGCATAATAGGTAGGTGTTCGAGGAATCTAAAAGCCTTTTGGGATATATTTTGAATTCTCACTTCACCATTTTGTGGAATGACCTTCACCCTTACCACTCTGTTGTCAGAGAATTCTATTGCTATACCAATGTGATGTAAAGATGTCAGTGTGGTGAGGGTTAAAAACAAAGCTAATCTGTTTTCTGGTATCATCAGAATATGGCTATTGGAATTGTTATCAATCAGAATTAGTCCATGATGCTGAGGATAGACAACTATATATGCAGTCAGTGTGAGTAGGAAAAGCTCTTTTGATATAAACAGCAAGTAACATTTTATGAATGAAGATTTTACATTAAAAGTGTAAAACCATCACTAGGCATTGCAGTACTCCCAAAATTGCACATAACTTCATTAGTTTATGTTTTAAGCTAGTTACATTGTAAAGTGTCGTCGACATCATCTCGTCATTATTGACAAAGGGATAATACGGCACTCTAAATAAAGCTTTATTATTATTATTATTATTATTAATTTTATTTATGTAAAAATATACAAACCTAAAGTGGTCCCTGATATGGTGAGAATATTGCTTTAATATTTGTAACGTGACTGAAAGAGATATGTTTTCACACTGATTTAGAATTTATTAAAATCCTTTATAGTTTTGATGTTGGGTGGAAGTGAGTTCCAGAGGGTGGCTGCAGCGTATGTTATATACAGTTATGTGGGGAATTCTTACTGAAATTTCACCGATAACAAGATATTAGTTCGATCAGCAATTAAAAATTAGGTGGATGTCAATGTTCCATATACCAGTGTAGCCTCCAATTTTTCAGGAAAATGTTAATTCACTATTTTTTTTCAGTTCACCAAAATTCATTTTACTGAACTAGTATATACAGTTGTTAATGATGCTGTAATGTTTATAACATTGCATAACACAACTTTCCAACAGTTTACCTACTACATTAGATCATATATTTTGACATTCTAAGTGTTTCCTGTTTTGTATACAGGGTCCGTCAGTCCAATAATTATAACATACTACAGTAAAACCATACGGGATTCCCCATGATAATGTACTAATATGGAATCAATAAATATTCATTAGAGACCAGGTTGACTTTGCTATTAAGTACGGCTGATCGGAGCAGATGACATCATACTCAAGCTGTGGTCAGTTCAACTAATTAAATCCCTATCAATTCTATCATGTAACGTTACATTCTCTACGTGCGTAACTCACCGTAACATCATACCCAACTGGGAGAGTTGACATTTGATTGACAGTTCAAGCATTACTTGTAATAGCGATGTAAGATGACAAAATAAAATTATTTCGACATTCCAAATTAACAAAAAATTGTAGTAAACGTGAACCCCCGCTTCAGTATAAATTTATTATACTAGTTTTACTAGCTTATACTAGTTGCCATACAAAAGTGGATAGAGTGTATTGATTATAAGCATGAGTCATGCACAGCAATTTTATTTTCACAATGCTAACAATATGACTAATTGGGCCATGGAACAAAAAATACTAGTTGATTATACCATGGAACAGACAATAACGACTGCCATACCTAGTTAATAAGCCCTATCTACAGTATTCAACATATGGTCCAGCCAGTGATGAGTGACACACTTAGTCATCGCCGTAGCTAAAAATAGAATGAGACTGAAGTTCTGAGTTAACGGTTGCATGTATCAAAGATGTCTGTAGTGTACATTATTATACATAAAAGGAACCATTGGAACGTGGGCGTATTCAAATGTAAAGATTGTTACCTAAAATAAAACAAATAAACATAGCGCCAATTACTGTGTAATTTCCAACAAACTCATACATGGAGGCAACCAAATGCAGTCACGACTTTCTATTGGTCCAATAGTTTTAGATACTTAATGTATAACATTGAAAAGCTAAACGGATTCTCAACTTTTTGCTTGCATTAAGTGACATAGGAAAGTCATTGCAAAACAACACCGCCACAGCTACCGTGACCCCATGTGAAGTAGCTTAAGTGAAGACCTGGAAAAGTCCAACTATCTCGCTACTGGATAATTTCGACCTAACAATTTGAACTCAAACGGCGTATTTCTACATATCCAACGATCGCATAGATATTCACGTAAAGGATGAAATAACATTAATACTAATGAGCAATAAATAAAAAGTAAAATACGAAATATAACGCTCGGCAATCACAAAAGTGCAAATTTAATTACGTACATCAATAAGCCTTTGGGTATAAAAGAAAAATGGCAGGAAAGTATAAAAAATCATGTATTATAAAATATACATAATTCCCGCGAACACATGACATTTAGAGATACCCCGTGCATTGATTTAACATCGTACGAGAATGTTACGAAATTAGCTCGAGTTGTAGAGGAGAATGATACGCGATCGATTGATTCGTTGGCCATAGCGTCACTGTTGGCCTTTAGTATCGCACGTAACTCATAATTGACAACCATGTTGTATCGACCGTCACTCGAGACATGGGTCGACATCGTCGTCGGCGTTTCCTTACATACCACAATCCCTCGCATCGCTTTAAATGTCAAACAGTCTCGGCGACACGGAACGCGCGGCGAGTGGTCTATTAATTAAGATTTGCCAATCGCGGCGAATAGAGGCGGTTTGAAGGCAGCGCGACGCGTCAACGTCCGCGATCGTCATGAATATTTAAATAAGCCGGCGCGCGACGTATTCTCCGCGCTCGAACTTTATGGGCATCGGGCGACTGATGGGTATGAATAACATGAATGCATGAGTCAGTGATGGTTGCGAGACTACCATCTCGTATAATATATTGTAGCACCCGGCGCAACATATAAACTACATAAAACAAATGAAGAATTCATGTAGCGCTTGCTTGCGTGCAGTGCCAGCACAATTGCGGAAGGAGAGGGGTTAATGAAGACCGTATAAAGAAAGAGACATGAAAGAAATTTAGTAATAAATATACATTATTTATTGATACATACAATACAATGCATATCTGGGAAAAAAACAAATACACGGGATGAATATATTATAATACAAAAGATTTAACCCCTGAGGATATTTTGAGGATGCGCATGACAAGGGTTAATGCATTCATATCATATCATAGTCTGTTAGCTGGATTCATATCGTTATCGTCATCTATTAGCTGGATTCGTATAGTATCATAGTCTGTTAGTTGGATTCGTATAGTATCATAGTCTGTTAGCTGGATTCGTATAGTATCATAGTCTGTTAGCTGGATTCATATCGTTATCGTCATCTGTTAGTTGGATTTGTATAGTATCATAGTCCGTTAGTTGGATTCATATCGTTATCATCATCTTTTAGCTGGATTCGTATAGTATCATAGTCTGTTAGCTGGATTCATATCATTATCATCATCTTTTAGCTGGATTCGTATAGTATCATAGTCTGTTAGCTGGATTCATATCATTATCGTCATCTGTTAGTTGGATTTGTATAGTATCATAGTCTGTTAGTTGGATTCATATCGTTATCGATAAATAAAAGAATTTTCAAGTAAAAATACAAACATCAACACAAGTCATCTCTCCTTACTGCCATGACAATATTATGACCATATATATAGAGGAGACCAACCCAAGGAAAATATTTGCCAAATAGCAGACCTCTGTGATAATCAGTTTTTGAGAAGATTTCCTAAGAAAAAATACTAACATCGGCAGAAGTTACCTCCCTAGCTGCGAAGACGATACCATGAACAAATCTAGAAGAGACCAACCCAAGGACCATATCTGCAAAATTGCAGACTTCTGCAATAAGCGGCTCATGAGAATATTAAAAAAAAAATGTTAACACTGGATGGACGGGTAGAATATTAAAAACATTTAGAAAATTTACATGTCGAGAAAATTTTTAAAACAAATTACAAAAATCGGCAGAAATTATCCCCCCTTGGACTGATGATGATATGCTTAAGTATTCTGAAAAAAAAACAACCAAAGGATGATAGATGCAATATTGGTGAGCTCTGCAACAAAAATTTTGTAATTTAGAAGATTTTTTAGTAAAAATACAAACATAGCCGGAAATTACTTCCCATTGATACAATGATATAGTTAACATATTTAAAAGAGACCAGCCCTAAGGGAATATCTGCCAAAAGGCAAAGCTCAAGATGAGGTTCTTGGAGACTTTTTAAGAAAATATTAACATCGGATGGATGGATGAAGCCCGATTAAAAGGGCTCACCGAATATCAGCTCTGATGGGCCAATTATAAAACAAGTCTAAAATATTGACTGAGTAAAATGGATATTGCCATATATTTAAGCCGGATGTTTCTAATTTGAATAGTATATTAGTCTGAAAAACTGTTACCTTTGTATATGTATTCAATTGCATAATTTTCTTTAAAGTAAATCAATGAATTGACAATCATTATCGTTAATCACCCTCATGAAGCTGATGAATCCCACAAACTTGGGAAATCCATCCTATAAACTGGGGAATCCATCCTATAAACTGGGGAATCCATCCTACAAACTTGGTGAATCTGTCTTATGAACTAGGTAAATCCATCTTATGAACTTGGTGAATCCATTCCATGAACTTGGTGAATCCATCTCATGAAAGTGCCGAATCCACCCCACAAACTTGTTGAATCCATCCCACAAACTTGGTGATTCCATCTCCTGAACCTTGTGAATCTATCCCCTGAAGTTGGTGAATCCATCCTCTGAACTTGGTGAATCCCTCTCCTGAACTTGGTGAATCCATCCCATGAACTTGGTGAATCCATCCCCTGAACTTGGTGAATCCATCCCCTGAACTTGGTGAATCCATCCCCTGAACTTGGTGAATCCCTCTCCTGAACTTGGTGAATCCATCCCATGAACTTGGTGAATCCATCCCATGAACTTGATGAATCCATCCCCTGAACTTGGTGAATCCATCCCATGAACTTGGTGAATCCATCCTCTGAACTTGGTGAATCCATCCCCTAAACTTGGTGAATCCATCCTCTCAACTTGGTGAATCCATCCTCTCAACTCGGTGATTCCATCCCCCGAACTCGGTGATTCCATCTCCTGAACTTGGTGAATCCATCCCCTGAACTTGTTGAATCCATCCCATGAACTCGGTGAATCCATCCCATGAACTTGGTGAATCCATCCCCTGAACTTGTTGAATCCATCCCATGAACTTGGTGAATCCATCCCCTAAACTTGGTGAATCCATCCCCTAAACTTGGTGATTCCATCCCCTGAACTTGGTGAATCCATCCCCTGAACTTGGTGAATCCATCCCACAAACTTGGTGATTCCATCTCCTGAACTTGGTGATTCCATCTCCTGAACTTGGTGAATCCATCCCATGAACTTGGTGAATCCATCTCCTGAACTTGGTGAAACCATCCCCTAAACTAGGTGATTCCATCCCCTAAACTAGGTTATTCCATCTCCTGAACTTGGTGAATCCATCCCCTGAACTTGGTGAATCCATCCCATGAACTTGGTGAATCCATTCCATGAACTTAGTGAATCCATTCCCTAAACTTGGTTAATCCATTCCCTAAACTTGGTGAATCCATCCCCTAAACTTGGTGATTCCATCTCCTGAACTTGGTGAATCCATCCCATGAACTTGGTGAATCCATCCCATGAACTTGGTGAATCCATCCCCTGAACTTGGTAAATCCATCCCATGAACTTGGTGAATCCATTCCCTAAACTTGGTGAATCCATTCCCTGAACTTGGTGAATCCATTCCCTAAACTAGGTGATTCCATCTCCTGAACTTGGTGAATCCATTCCCTAAACTTGGTGAATCCATTCCCTGAACTTGGCGAATCCATGTCATGACCATTGCGTATCACATAAAGATTATTGACTCATCACACAACCTTGTACTACCTACCAATTTTATAAAGGACCACAAAATAAAAACCTCGCACAAATGACCGTGAGTTGATGCGTTTAATAAATACTCACCGGTTACATCTATCCCAGTGGCATAAGGAAAGCGACAGCAGAAGTAGATGTTCACATACCTCGTGCGTTAATGGTGGGGATATAAGTTATTGCTGGAACAGATGGTTTATTGATCCTGCGAGGCTCAGCAACAAGAAATACAATTACCTGATAATTCCCGTATCTCATCATGCTAATACTCAGCATATTACAGATATCTAGCGTGGCTAGTAAAATGCTATGAGCTACGGTACAAAAGGCTATATATTACATGATAATTCCTCGATGTATATGAGCCAATCAGTATTTATCAGCATTTCATGGATTGACAGATTTATATGAAACTACATCCACTGTCTTCAATATCTTCTCTAAAGGCCTGAGAACGCTCACCGAGGCATTACAAAAAATTTAACAAGTTGACTGAATGATTCTGCTACTGGCTGAATACTGTCTTGTAGGTGGACTAGTTGAACACACTGCTCTGACTATTCCAGTCAACACAATGCAGCGGTGGTACCTTATTACAGGAAATAAGTACATTATCTAATGTCACTATCTATAACATTTACTCAAGCAAGACAAAATAGGTAAAATAACTGAAATTGAAATGCAGAAATCAAGGTTATATGTGATATATATTTGGGAAATTCAAGAAACCTGCCAAAATCTTTTCCCTTTTCTTAGATTCTCTCTCAATGTCTAGTACTTTTCGCTTTCCATCCCATGTTAGTGTGTTATACTGAGACCACACTGGAAAGGACTTGGCTAAATGACCAAATTATATGCATCACCTCTTCTCACCAAAAGATGAAAACATCCATAAATAAACACCTTCTTCGTATTGACAAATCCTTTAACAAGCCTCATGAATGACGAACAAAGTCCAATTAGAATAGCTAACCATTTGCTCACGTGAGCGAGAAATCAAATTAAAATTTTACTCTGGTGAAATGCAAAGGATATTGTGGCTTAAGTCTCTTGACAGTCATCATCTTTATTATAGTAGACGACAGAGTTTATTACCGACAGACAAATCAGACTCATCCTATGAAGTGAATCATTTTTATCAGACAGCGAAACTGCTTTGAACCCATAACTAAATACATACATTAGATGTCCGACCAAGAAATGCTAATATAACACGCAATACCGCCCGATACTGCCCGGGTGCGTGGAAATATCCAACCATTCCCTCGACTGGGTCTAATTTGATGGTCTGAAGCGGGTGTCCATGAACAATTACGATCATGGCCTGCGGTCACTATGGCGATTTATAGCATTTTTGGGCAGCGTCGGACCTCGGTCAATATTTGGTGACGAGAGAATACTGTTAGTCGATGTGGTCATGTTGTTCTGACATATTTATTGACCTGCACGTTAGGGAGCTAGTCATCACCTCATCTGATCATCATTCCAAACTGTGCGCTACGATTATGAGTTACGATAAAAACCTAACATATCTATTAATATTAACCGGAATCTCCTGTATAAAACAAAATAAAAATGGAGTTTTTGAAAATTTGTATCAACATGAAATATTATATTAAAAGCTATGATATTATCGAGAATATAGTCTACATACAAAAGAGCTTGAATATTTAACTATGACATGCGGATCTGCCCGAGTGTGTTACTGGACTAAAAAGACATTTGCACAAGATTCAAGAGAACAATATCAAACAGATATGATGAAAAACTCATATCATGATAACACTGTGTAAAATTATTAAAAAATAATATTAGTAATAATCGTGGAACTTTATTACAAAAAATCTTAGGTATGTTACAGGGTAATGTTGTACGTGCAACTGACATTTAATTTTAAAGTTGCACCAAAACCTCGCCTTTACCTTTACCTTTTATAATAAAGTTGAGAAATATTGGCATGAGATAGTAATAGAAAAATGAGACATTCTCCGAGAATGCAGCCGTTTAATAGCATGCAGCAAATATCGATTTCCCTATGTGTGATGGTTGCCGTGACTGCAAGGTCTGCAACGTTAATGGGAGGTAATACACGTGATCATGGTTGATGAAAGGGAGAGTAAAACAGATGGCGGAGTTGATATTTGGCATATACAGATCACTCAGTTAAAAATGGCAGCTTCTATCCTTGATGATATCATAATATTAAATAAATGATTGCATGATAAGATGGCAATATTTTTGTGCAAAAAAAAAGTATTATGTCTTATTTACTTTCATATTTATTCTCAGTACCAAATGACCCGTTAATAAAACAACAGTTGTGCAACTTCCCAAATAAATATTCAGCGTTCTTGAAGATGATAATGGTACAACAGACAAGTATGTTTTCCTATAGTTACAAGTTTCATTTCTGAATATTCCCCAACTATCTGCTCTCTGCCAAATACTGTAATTGCATGCTAGGTAATAATGTGCATAACTTTCCGAATGTGGAATATAAAAAATACTTTAAATAAAAACTACATATTTGAGTATGAGTGAACTGATCACAAATATGTTCAATGATAAATATTTGGATGTTGAAAGGTATGAGAGTAAGCAGATTTGAATATGATTATCAAATAGATAAAGGAATGAAAGGTAGTAGTACCTTTTGAGACTAAGAAAAATTTAAACATTTGCTACAAATGATGGAGATATGCCTGATTGGAGACGATGAGATTAGAGACTAGGAGACTGATGAACACAATGGTGGAGCACAAAACAAATATTACGAGATGGAGACAGTAGACGTAGAGAGTGGACATGGGAAAGAGACAAAACTAGAGACTGTGAGACTGATGAACACAATGGTGGAGCACAAAACAAATATTACGAGATGGAGACAGTAGACATAGAGAGTAGACATGGGAAAGAGACAAAACTAGAGACTGTGAGACTGATGAACACAATGGTGGAGCACAAAGCAAATATTACGAGATGGAGACAGTAGACATAGTGAGTAGACATGGGAAAGAGACAAAACTATAGACTGTGAGACTGGAGATGGGATAGCAATTGGAGATGATAACCAAAATTGGTTAAATTGAAATATTGCTGCTGATGAAGTGAAAACAAACCTTCTTTGCATTTTACACGCAAGTTGATGGAATATATCCTCACTAATTGAAAAATGATAGAAATAGAAATGCGATGTAAATCATAGCTTTAAACATTAATTCATTATAACTAATCTAAAAACAGCTCTTCATCCGCACTAAAGATGAAGAAACTGCCAGTCGAAACGATGGGCATTTTACAAATAATCACCAATATAAAAACTACAATGACACAGACGGCAACGGTGAGTGTATCGGTAACTATTGTAACCACAGAATTTACAGACCTGCATACAAAAATAGCCACTAACCAATAACTCTTAATCATTTTCTATCTATAGGTGAGAAAGTGAATGCTCTTTGGTTGGCATTGTAACACAAATACACGATATGGTGAAGATGACACAATATATACCAATTCACAGTTGGAGAACTCCCTGAAATCCATTAATTACTCGTGGACTATATCCAGGTGTTGATGACTTATATATCATACAAATGGTTCAACATCTACGCGGTTAGTCAACTTATTGTGCGATGAGGCTATTTTGAGCGAGAGAGAGATTACTATTCTGGGCATGTTTTGTTCACCATGAGACACGACGTGTTTGAGCACCATAAACGAGAGAATCAAGCTGAAACGCTATTATCTTGACTTACTATATCAAGGTAAGTATGAGCTATTTCAAGATCACAGCCCACCTTCATCTGTCAGGATCACTACCCACCTTCATCTGTCAGGATCACAACCCACTCTCATCTGTCAGGATCACAACCCACTCTCATCTGTCAGGATCACAACCCACCTTCATCTGTCAGGATCACAACCCACCTTCATCTGTCAGGATCACAACCCACTCTCATCTGTCAGGATCACTACCCACCTTCATCTGTCAGGATCACAACCCACTCTCATCTGTCAGGATCACAACCCACT
>WURV02075225.1:0-20990 GCA_011762755.2 Epimenia babai | reverse complement strand
TTACCAATTATTTTAACTTCCATCCATCCACTGTCAAACTTATACATAGCTACTTATCATCCCGCCACCAGTCAGTCTAAACTAATGGTGTTATATCTGATCCTCTGCCTATAACATCCGGTGTACCACAAGGATCAGTTCTCGGTCCCCTTTTATTCTTTATGTTCATAAATGACCTGACTACTTCATGCTTCTGTTATTTGTTCGGTGATGACTGTATTATTGAAGAACTCTGCAGCACTTCTGATGAGGCAATCAATAATACCAACTACATTCTTCTCTGAGTAACGTCATAGTACCAAAACAATTTACTAAAACTCAACGCAGATAAAACCTCCACCAAAGTCATCTCTAACAGGTCTATAAATCAGTCAGAGCATAATCCAGTAATTGTCAATGGACACAACGCTCTCTTTACCGCTAGCCTGAAATACCTAGGGACTCACTTTGATCCACAACTCAACTGGAACATTCACATAGATGTAAAGTTTTACCCCTAATTTGGCGATTTTCTCAAATCCTGAAATACTTTGATAAGAAAAGAGCAATTTTATTGATACATCTATAATTCATCATTTCAAATAGGCCAGTCAAGTCTTCTTTAATATGTCTAACAAAAATAATTTTATTCTTGAAAGATTACAGAAAAAATGTCTGAAAATCATAGCCCACTGTCCAGCACGTACCAGTACTAATGAACTTCATAGCTCACTGAATATTCCTTCCCTCTCTGCCCGGCGCCACAATTTTTATCTCTGCAACTTTTTCCAGTCCTACAATAACATGTCTTCAACATTAGAAGATAACTTGTCTCACCAAGTAACCCTGCTTTTCAATATCGTCTGCGCTTTAACAGTGAAGCTAACGCTCATGTACCAAAAAAGAACAAAGCTGTAGGTCAACGTGCATTGTGCTATCTTGGTCCCAAGACATTCAATAGTCTGCCTCCCCATATTAAACGATGTGAGCTATTATCGACATTCAAATCTAAAGTGAAAAAACATTTACTACTAAATAGTGATATTTATTATACCAAACAATTTGGTATACATTGCCTTATACTTGATAGTTCATGTTTACTATTTCAGACACCGAATGCACTGATCAAGTATTGGATTCCTCGTAACAACACAGACGGTTATAAGTACTTTGATGTGACTGACGGTGCCGTAACAGTCCGTAGGTTCCTCAGTCAGGACGTCAACAAAAAGCTTCAGTATCAGGTATAGCCGAAGACTCTCTGTTAATTAGTTACAGAGGGTACGTCGAGTTATGGAAGTTTAATTATTTCCTTAAAACTCGCTTTATTACCTGCCTGTGACTTATTGATGCGAGATGTCTCTCCATTCATTTACACACCATAACTTTATAGATTTGTTCAAGAAACATACAACTTCAGGGAATGTGCGCTGAAAATTGCAGGGAATCTCTTGAATATATGAAATGTGGTACATTATTTTATTTACATGCATACCTGATGTTCAGATATTTTGTCTGTGTTTCAGTTTGTTGTAGTGGTCAGTGACAGCGGGTGGGATCCACAGTGGACATCAGTAAATGTCATCATTGATGTACAACGTGAGGCGGTACTGCCAAAGAAACTCACATTTGCCAAGAATGACTACTTGTGAGTGGTTACTTCAACTTCATATGTGACCTGCGTATATTGTACAGAGGTCATATGACTGGCGTTTGAAATTTATATATTCTTATAAAAATATGAAAAATGTGGCCTTTGTATACAAAGATTTTGTGGGTAGCTGATGTTAGTCATTTTGTATAATGTCAAGTGAAGTAACAACTCATTGACCCAGATGAGTATTAACTGATGCATTCTGAGAGAAGGGCACTCTTAATGAGACAATCATCTGTGATGACAGTATGGACAGTTAGTTTGTTATATTTATTTGGCTAATTCACTTTACTAAGGAGTGTTATGTGATAAAGAGGAGAGACACACATGGGAAACTATCTTTCCCTCCTTAGTGAAGGAAAGCTGAATCACCAGTCTGGTGTTCTACCAACTGACACACAAAGGGTCTCGGTATTCCTGAAGGTGTGGAGATTTGATACTTCAGTATTTGTAGGCTCATGGTACGCCTGTATATGTAGAGTTTTGGTACTTCAATATTTGTGGGGTCATGGTACGCCTGTATATGTACAGTTTTGGTACTCCAGTATTTGGAGGGTCTTGGTTTGCTTGTATATGTACAGTTTTGGTACCCCAGTATTTGTACAGTTTTGGTACTCCAGTATTTGTACCATGTATATATTCCTTGTGCTTCCAATGTTGATCAATTTCATTCGATAAGTCTAAAGGAGCATATTACATATATGCGAAAGCTCGTTTATGAATAAATTCAATCAGTTTCAGAAGGTGTTTCCCTTCCAGTTTTTCTTACTGTACAGTTCTGGTGCACCTGTAGGCGGATTTACTGTTTATTTGATGCACAGTTTACCTTGGACTTGTTGACTTTGCAGCGTGAGTGTTTACGAAAACCACAACTCTGATTCTGTGTCCAACACCGAAAAGAACTCCTTGCTCCTGCTTGATGTAATAAATCAACATCTCAACCTCGTGGTCACTTGCAGCATTGTGTCCGGCAATGACCAGGGTCAGTCTTCACAATCTACTTATGTGGCTATAGAGTCATCAATATTAACTTACTGCGCATACTCTATCTCTCTCACACTAATAGCTTTTAAGCTATTTAGTTGATTACATAGTTAATTTTTTGAATACTGGAAAAAGTCAAAACATAAGTCGAACCATAAATGGTAAATCAGCATTTAAGGTAAATACACAGAGTATGGTACTTAATATGAATGAAATTATTGCAGATATTTTGCATTTCAACATTCATGTAAAAATATAGTATACAGTATTAACATCTGCTCTTTATATTACATCATATAACACAGAACATTGAAAAGCTTTGATTCTTGGTTTGGTAGATTCAGTCAGCACTTAGAAATGTATCGGTGTGAAACATTAGACGTAAAACATTAGGCATGTTTTGGTGTTAAATGTTAGACATAATACATATAATCAGTCTTATCTTAATGACCTGATGCGATGTTTTTCTTAAGACCCTCTTACGCTTGTTTTGTAGCAATGTTCTCTGTGTCGATTGACACTTTCGGCAAGAACTGCATTCTTTACCTGAAGAAAGAGCTCGATTATGAAACGAAAAAGTTCTACATTCTCACGGTGGAAGCTAAACAAACAACACGTAACAAACGCGCTGTATCAGGTAAGTAATACGGGCTGTCATGTCTATTCAATGAACTTCATTAATATATTTAACCACAGACAGCAATTTACACACAGGGATTGTACAGGCTGTAACAGGCTATTTACTCTAAAATCAATATTCTAATGGTGGTATGGCCTGTTCTCTATGACTTACACGGAGTGCCACGGGAATCTGGTCGCTTACTCATCTATCATCAGCAATTTTTACCAACTTTTTAAACCAAATTATATCACTTTGAATCGTAAAAAATTGATCTCTAGTGACAAATAATTCTTCGAATGCTGTTCAATTAACCTTCATGAATTTCATTTTGATAAAATATCGCGAAATTTCAAATTCATGTCATGTACTGCCATAAAGAAAAAGAATCTATGAGATCTCAGGTATAGTTATTGTTTTGTTACGGTAGTAGTGCGGAAGATCCGATTTGTGTACGTTCGTATGTAATACATGGCAGTGTTCGACGTTGCCACAACGACAGTTCACGTGATGGTACTAGATGTGAACGATGAGGCACCACGTTTCCACATCCCAGTCTACCCGCTCCAACAGACTAACTCCTCAACCATTGACAAAATTTACCGTGCTATACCCCGCGATTCTCCCGCCAACACCATTATCCTCAGACTTAGAGTATGCCGTAGTACCCTACCCATTATCTACTGAGGATCTTACTTTTTTCGATCTACCATATATTTAGTTACATGTTTTACTTGTTCATAAATAATTGTGTATGTACCATTTTTGGAAAAATTTGTAGATTTTTTATTTATGAAAGACTAACTGCCTCAGTTTAATTAACACCACTTAAATAAAACATAAAAAAAATAATATAATTTCGGTCTGGTTGGCTAGTCAACATAAATACGATGCTGTAAAATAAAATTTAAAAAGCTCCGTACTCAGCGAAATCACTCCAGATTTTGCAATGGCTCTTTATAACTTCATAACTAAGGTAATTACTATAAATATATAATCTATACATATCATTAATTTAAAATTTATTATTTGTGTAATACTTTAGATGAAATTAGCAGTGAGAAATATTAAATATCCACATTTGATAATATAAAGACAAAAAATTGCATTAATAAAAAATTTAATATAAAAGTAAAAACGTCCCTCAACTAGCCGAATGGTAATAAAGTCATCATATGAGTCAAGATAGTGGTCTATACTTTGATGTTAGATGTTCATATGTTTTGCGATTTGACCTGGTGTAGGCAACAGACAGAGACAGCGGGATGGGTGGCACGGATGGAATCGTGTTTGAGCCTGAGTCAGTTAACAGCATGGTTTATCTATTTTCCGTCCGTAAGCACGGGAACATTGTACTCAACACGATGGTCAAAGACCAGACAACGGCGACACGACACGAGATACCTGTGGCTGCTGTCGATATGGAGGGCAGGGGAAACAGAGCCAAAATACACGTTATGGTCAGTATTTCTACAATTATGAAAATCTTAGTGGCATGAATGGACAAAGGTCAACTGTCTTCCCAGACTCTCTTCTTTTTCTCTCTTCTTTTTCTCTCTTCTTTTTCTCTATGATGTTTTTCGCAACCTTCTTTTATGATATGTGGCAATTAACCGCATGGGCTAGCTTTGTAAGGAGACAAGAATTACCTAAGTTATCAGTCTGTTTTGAACTACCGTGTAACGGTAATTACTGTAACGTATAATTACAGCTTGTTTCTTCCTCTATTTTTCTTTATTGTGCCAATGTATTAAATCCCCAACATACATTAATACTCAATTATTTGTGTTTTTCGGTGCAGATATATCTATCTGAGAGCAAGCATATGTTTGTGTTGGAGCTGAGTGGCAATCAGAAGGATATTGTTACCCAGATGGAGACTATTCGTCTGTACGTTTAGTGATTGTTTATGCTGTTATTAAAATTTATGAAATTTAATTAAAATATTATTTAATTACTCATCAACTATATTTTTATGTAAAATTATCATTGAACTTTTAGTCATATTGCCAAATTTTAAAGTGGAAGTAAGATCCATGGGTATAGTATTTAGACAAAAATGATGAATATTAATGAGAATATTAAGACGCAAAAGATAGCATTGTCATGCTGAAAAAAGGGCTTATTGGTCCAGTATTGAATGGTAGTAACTCTGTTTTTAGGATGTCGTGATAATATCTCTGAACAGTTAAATTAACGCCTATGTGCACCACATCAGTTTTTTTATCACAGACCATGACTCTTCCATCACCAAATCTATTGACCTATTGAACACACGCATAAGCGAATTGTTCATTAATGGTCTGCAGTCAGCTCATCAAATCAAAAAATGAGATTCTACGCTGAATATAACGGTTCTCCAACATTTTAACGGCCATACACGATGACTTTGGCACCATTATAAGCACCTGTCTCGATTGAGTCAAATTCATTCCACGATGACGCTGCCGTGCATGAATTCCAGCTGCATACCAGTGATTACTAACACATTTCTGGTCAGATATCTCGGGTCCTGACACTGCGGATGCAGTAAAGGTAGCACTTATAAAGGGATCCTGTCATCGAATAAATCTGTATTAAACTGCCGTAGTAACAGACTGTCTGCCACTCCTGGGGCGGTTTCCCGTTCGCCCATGTTCACGATATCATTCCCACAGATGCTGTACAGTGGA
This sequence comes from Epimenia babai, assembly GCA_011762755.2. NCBI lineage: Eukaryota > Metazoa > Mollusca > Solenogastres > Cavibelonia > Epimeniidae > Epimenia > Epimenia babai. The sequence goes on along the minus strand of WURV02075225.1, from coordinate 15,082 downwards.
ATGCAGAAAACTGAAATGCCTCGCAACAGTAAACTGCATTTCACCTGCTTTGATACATCCTATAGCATTATTCCGCTGTGTTTCTGAGAGCTTAAGCAGGACATTGGTGTGCCATAAATGAGCTGGCAATGTGAGATACCATTTTGAGTACCCTCTAGTTTTTTAAGGGAAATGTCAGGTTGTGGTATGTAGCTCAGTTCTTGAGAAAGAAAACAATAATAGTGTGTCATGGAAATAGTCATGTAATGTAACAGTTTGGATAACAATACGAGTTTAGGTACATGCAAAGCCAACTATATATAGCTCATGGGCATTTTGATGGATTCAAGCAAAACAATCATGTTATGTCTGTAGTATTTACTTGTCGAGAAAAAACCTTTGGTAAGAAAAGTCTTTACTCAGATACAGTAAAGATACATTTATAATCTCGATTAAGATTTGTCCGGGATGTTGTAAAGATCCATTGAAAATACATTAGATATGTGTATCGAAATTTCTCGACTCTACTAGACTTGTGCCTCATCACGCTCCTGACGACCTGTGTAATCTCTGTTGCAGAGTGATGCAGGAAGTTCTAGGATATATCGTACTCATCGACAGTGTACGACCAATTTCTAATCTCAGGTATGGTATTGTTGTTTAGCCCTGCTGATGGGCAGTAACAATAGTGTATATGTTAATGGAGTAGCCATTTTGGCTTTTATACATAACTGAAAATATATGGATATACATATGCATATATACATGGAAAAAGTTAAGCCCCACTCTATACATTTTTTCACATGATATATAAATTTACAATCTATGACATATTAGTGTAAATATGCATGAGTCATTACTATGCATACTTTTAGGCTACAAATTGAGAAGCCTATGTTACATGTAAGCTTACAACAGTACCATGACTGGAAATAATAAATGTAGTCAAAATGTCAGTTTGCATTCTTCCAAGTCAGCTTTGCTCCATGCATAAAAACTCAACTCGATATATATTTCCACACCATATTCATAGTGGAGTTTTTTAACTACTCTGGCATTCAGAAAAATCTTAATAGGACAAAGATGGCGAATTATAAGGATGAAGGACACAGGCATGTCTAACTGTGCGATCAGTCGTGAGTTGGGCCATGATCCCCCGTGTTATTGATACACTGATCACCAAGTACAGTATAGAGAGACTGGCGATGTAAAAGATCTTGCAATGTTCTGGAGACTCAAGAAAACGATCAAACCCGATGACAGATGCCTCAGCAGACTGGTGCGCAGTAGTAACGCCTTACAATCCATGTGGCTGATACACTTTTCAATCTCTGCAAGAATTGTACGCAATAGGCTGTGGAATCCGCTTATTGTGCCAGATGACCAGTACGGAGAATTCAGCTAAAGCGGCTTCACAAATGGGTCAAAATGCGGTGGTTTTTGCGCCGGCAACACTGGAGCCTGCAGACATGTAGAAAGGTTCATTTCTCAGACGAGAGTCGCCTTCTTCTGCCTGCAAATGACCGTAGAATACGAGTTTGGAGGGAACGTGGAGCAACTTTTGCACAAAAAACATCAGTGAAGAGTTTCTATTTGGTGTAGGGTCCATAATGATCTGGGGTTGCATGTCTTTTGACTAAAAGTTAGACATTCAGACAATTCGAGGAATACTAACTGGCCAAAGATCCTCCCACAAGGAAATCCTCAAAACGGTAGTGCCACATTTTAGTGACCATGTCCCGGTCTCACTCCCATTGAGAACATTTCTGCTATGATTGGTTGAAAGTCAACCAGAGAAATCCACCAGTACAAGATCTTGATGAATGGAAGGCTGAACTACATGGCGTAGGCCTTAGGGTATCCATGGCAAAGATTCAGTACCTAATCTCCGGGATGAAAAGGGTTCTGAATGCTCATGGCAGTTACACGAAATATTGACATTTATGGACATTTTCATTAACATTGGGTCCTATTTGAATGTTTTTCTACATAATTTGTAATATCCACCTTAGGTGCTTCTTGGTAGCCAAAATGTATGTAAACCGTCAATTTCACTCAAAAATCATCACTTTTTGGCCAAAACATTATTAAAATACCGCATAAACCATATTTGCGTGATTTTATCGGTATGTGACATTGATGCAATTTTATCGGTATGTGACATTTACGCAATGAGTAAATGATAAGAATGCAGGGTGGGGCTCAATATATTTCCTTAAGTATATATTAAAAGATTTGTATTAGGATAGAACGATCACTGTTGGATTTTTGTCATGGTACATAACATAGATTTTGCTCTTTGATTGATTTGTGACCTAAATTTATCATCCAAGTGTGTAGAAGCAATACTGCTGGAATGGTGTACTGAGGGTTAGGAACTGTAAGTATACAGATGCAGGAACCTCCCAATACAGTTCTCATTACATCCAACTTGCTATTTGCTAGTGTAACACGTTTAGAATGTTTTTCAGAACCCAAATCACCTTCATTATGATTGACCCGACCAATGACACCATCCTAGTGAGAGCTGATGACATTAAGAAGTGAGTTATAAGTTTATCAGTTATAGTCAAGTATGTATGTGTTCATAGACTGATTACACAGGTATTTATTGCCTTGGCCATTTCTTGTCCGTATACCAATGTGGTTAACACGATAATTTTATCAGCCTCACTTATTAGGGGTTGAGGGAAAACACCTAGTAGTTTGGAAACCCACCGAGTATGGGCAGACAGTTGACCTTCTTCCATACACGCCACTGCTGATTCTAAACGTCTACAGACGGGCTATATATGTTACACATTCCGCGAAGTCTATGAAAGTTAATGGTTGTTTACAATTAAATGACACGGTCGGTAGGTAAGTGACATAGAGACCATACAGAGAGCATCTGAAGCGCAGTCAGCATGAAAAGCCCTAACAGAACCACACTCCATTAGCTACCTAGATCCCCATCGGCTACCCTGACCCCTATCGGCTATGCAGTAGTGCTCATAGTATTTTCACTGCTAGCTTTGACGGTGAGGGATTTTGGCATGATAGAAACCCAATAACAATGTTCCAAATACTTTAGTCCTGTTTTTTTGCAGGCAAATCACGGATGATATGCGAAACAAGATTATAACGAGACTGAAGAAAACTATGACAAAGTTTTCTGCATCTATCGCTCTCCCCAAGGCAGACGTCCCAGTGGAGTCATCCACGACGTGGCTCAACGGACCGTGGGCTGCACTGTTTGCAGTTGCTGCCGTCTTCATCTTTCTGTGCATCATTGGTATCATCATTCTTGTGTTTATCTGGTCCAGGTATGCTCTCAGTTATTTGTCACTTCTTATTATCTATTGTAAATTCAGAGGTCTTCTCTTTTTCTTGATGCACAAAGGTTTATTTGAACGCATGTAACCTCGTATCTAGATCACAATGTATCCATATCTGGGCTCCCTGCACCATCATTGATGACGCTAACTATATAATAATAATAAATAATAGATTTTTATACCGCTCTCTGCCATACGAAACATGCTCCAAGAGCGGTTCACAGTTAGGATGAAGCAAAAACATGATGAAGGGAGTTTAGCACAAAACAAGAATAAGGAAAGTAAGTAGCGAGCAACAACTATCAGGGTTCATGCCCTAACAACTAATCTCCACTTGTGATCAATATTAATAAGGTGGGGGATTGTTATGACAGATCAATAATAGATACAAAGACAAAACTAGAGAGAAAGCTGTATGCCTGGGTGCACATGGATGTAATATAATTGTATTTCTGTCTTGTACAAAGTCATTTAGTCTAGATGGTATCCCATAGGAGTGGCTAGATGTCTTACTGCGACTGGAATTTTACAGATATTAATCTATCTTTAATTGCAGGTACAGCAATTATTACCGACAGTTTCGACATCTAAACAGCACCACTGATGATATCATCTCCAATAAACCATCCAGTTTGTTAGGGGAATTGAAAATCCAGGTAAGTCTCTCACTTGTCTGCTCATCATTGAGCGTATTCATTGAATCACATCGGATTTAATGGCTCACTCACTTATACAAGTTACAGTACATAGATGGTAGATCAGGTGGTAGATATAGGCTGTAGTTAGCTGACCATTGACTGTGTCTGTTATTGTTTGCGGAACTGGTTCAGTTATCTGTTGACACTTTCAAACTAACCCACCCGTAGTGTATTCAGACTTTATCATTGGTTTTATTACGCATCTCACTACGGATTTTACTATGAGTGACATTTTCTGCTGTATTACCTGCAACCATTGACCATGTGTATCCACTTCACTGACAGGCTATACTGAACCATCTGTTTTTATGGTCGAGTAAATCAGTGAATAACTTGTCTCATATTTGTATGGTATGGTGAATGACCAGTCTCATGTTTGTGTGGTTCTGTGAATGAATGACCTGTCTTATGTTTGTGTGGTTCAGTGAATGAATGACCTGTCTCATGTTTGTGTGGTTCAGTGAATGAATGACCTGTCTCATGTTTGTGTGGTTCAGTGAATAAATGACCTGTCTCATGTTTGTGTGGTCGAGTGAATGAACGACCTGTCTCATGTTTATCTGCTGCTGTTGCAGAAATAATGGCCTGCAGCAGATACTCGAACAGCACCAGAAACAACTTTGGGAGTATGACCTTACCAAAATCAAAATCATTTATTGATTCTATTATCTTAATTCTGTATAGAAAACAGCACTCCTGTAAATGTTTACACATCCCGTATCATTCCATTGACCATTCGTGAACCTTCAATGGGACTGCACTTGTCTTAAAAATATTGTATTAACTTACGTTACCCAAGTTTTGATATTATACCCAAGAGTCCATTTTCACTGTTTTACATTGCGTGGTATTCGACTTTTATTATCCCTTACTAAGATCTACGATAGAATAGAATCGGATTGCATAAAATAGCCAGAATACTATACATTATACTATGTAAAGTGCTATGTGTACTTGCTGCATCTTGATAGCAATCCCGGAAGCAATTTACCCATAGCCAAAAGCATTATAAAAAATTATAAAAACAAACACATGAAACAACATTAACAACAATTCGCAAAAAAGAATGACCAGCACAATTAGATTGGGGCCAAACACATCATGCTGTAGCTACTCCTTGTTTATAACGAACTAAAATCATACTGAAATGAAAGTGAAATGACATCAACGGGTCATAAGAATCCTAACTGGTCACTGTAACGTGAACAAGCACTTAAACTCTGTGAAAATATCAACCATACCAATTCGCCAAAAATGAGTCTTGTAGGAACAAACTCCTATCTATTACATCGAGTCATATCTAGTGTACCAACGAGCAAGAAGTTCTACCTTCTCCTCCTGTGAAAAATTACAATGATCTTCGAGAAATTCCAATTAAGTCGATAGCTAAAGTTATCAAGACTGAAAGAATGAGAAAATCAGTATAATTATAGCTAAAGCGATATCTACATCATACAGAGATACATACCTATACAATCCGATGTCCACCAGCTGCGTCTTGATAGCTTGTACTTGAAGCCGGATTTATAATTGAAATAAAATTGTTACAAACATTCTTCATACTTCACTTTAATTGGCATTACTGTTATTATTGCTATGGGGGATATGTATATATACACGTATAAATTTTATGTATATATAAATTGTTATTCATAAAAGAATTTGTAGTGTAAAAAACACGTACACCAATACAGTGTAGAGGAGTACACGTGAAATAAAACAATTACCTTTATACTGCAAGAAAACTAACGTACTACTGAGTAACAGACATGTTATGTCCGTACGTCACTATATAAATGTGAAACATGTATTCTTCACTCGTCAACAAGACTCCAAGCTCTCCAGCATATCAATTATATTTGTATTCATAATGTATTATACATATATTTAAGTGTATAATTCTATATTATATGGGTGATCGTTAATATATATCACCACAGGTGTGCATGAGTTACTACTCAGTCATGTTCTGTGGTTTATGTTCAATGTTAAATAGTTCCTCAAACTGAATAACCAGCACCGATGTAAGCGAGTGGACAACTTAGAGGTACAGCCCGCGATGAGCTTGTAATAAACGACGTCGTGTACTCAAAATGACTGCTCTCGCCGTATGTCTTATTGGTGGTCGAGTGATTTAGGGTTGAGGCGATATACAGTACGTGCGGAAGGAAATAGACGCGCAGCTCATCGGATATCGGTGTGAGGAGGACGTTTCCAAGTATTGCCACTGGTGACGGTTGTCGCTGGCGAACAGAAGCACAGTTGGGACTACTTCGTTTTCGATGTTTACACAGTAGGTGGCGGGCAAGGAGTCGCATGATCCGTTGAGGCACGTCACTTCTCCGAGTGTCTCAGTATGATGTTTACAATCGAGAAGTGTAGAGCGCATCGATGCCGGCAACTGTCTGTGCCAAAGGCTTACCTCTGGTCTCGGGCAAAAGAAGAGCCACCATAGCTGATATGAAACACAAGATTCCAGAAACGACGCCAGGCCCCCAGCGGACGTAGGAAGACTACAAAACACACACCGTATAACAATATTATTTAATGGATCTGAACTTTTTTATTTCCAAGCTTAATGAATTCTTCACGGCACATATATCGGTTAACAAGCCGTAAGAGAATTGTGCCCATGTAGCCACAAACAGGTTCCAAGCATTTTATTTCAACTGAAATAATTTATACAAACGTCTGTAGTTTACCTCAAAAGGGGTTGATTTGGAGTCCGGTACAATATTAATACAGGTGATGCTTAGTTATCAATAGGCAAATGTGTCGTCTCTTTATTTCAGAATGACGTTGAAATGTTGATTTTTGATTGGAGATAAAAAGAAACGCCCAAATTAAATCATCTTTTATTGCAAGTATCGAACATTAAACGAAACTAATACTTGACGTGGTATAAATTCGAACTAAAACATGATCGATACTGGAAACAACGATTATTTTCATTTAGGAAGATTTTAAGAATTGGCAATTTTGGAAAATTTAAAGATCGTCCCAGCCGCCCTGGAAATAGCCTGGCGAGATGCCGGGATCACGACTCGTATTATTGCGCTGCATAAAAACCGTGACAGTACATTAAACCTGAATCAGTGAGGCAGTGACATTTGTCCATGGAGTTGAAAATAGGCCAATGTTTAAACATGTGTGATAGTGGTTAAAAATCGCCCATTACACTTGAGGCAACCTTAGAACATCACTGGTGGATGGTTTAGACTAAAACCGTTATGTATGTCGGTCCTTTATCGGAAACGCCGTTTACTAGCTGTTGGCAATTTGAAAGGAGTAAATGTTGAAATTTTGAACTCGAAATCGGATCTGTCGGAGTTTTTTTCAAATTTCGCCGTGAAGCAGACGGTCGTAATACACACAAGCATTTACTCTGCTATATATACACCAATAAATACCATATAACCGGCGAAGGGAGCAACTGTCGCAAACAAATATGCTGCAGCCGTCGCACTTCCAAGACCAATCGACCTGTAGATTAATGCATCTGTTTTATTCGTACATCATATATATGTAAATAATATATACAAGCCTGGGTACACGGTTGTGAAAAATCGGGCACACTCGATTAATTCGAATAACGATAGTGCCTCGAGCCAGTATGTGCTTTTCGGGAAGAACATCCGACGATGTGGTAATGCGAGTGTTTCTTCACTCTGACCTGCCTGTGTTTCTGATACTCAATGGGTGCGCTTAATCGCGCTTGTAAACCTCTCCGCTATCACGTCATATTTATCGCGTGATTTCAGGACAGATGTTGCGAGTTCGAATCGGACCACACTAGGGATCTTTACCGCGCATTGCATCATTTAAAAAGCTAGATTTTTTCCGTTTCAGTATGAAAGAAGATATGTATTCGAACATGTTATCGTAGATTTTAAGTGTGCGAATTTAATATATGTACGGCTCACATCATCATTTATCCAGTAAAATCTTTGTCGTCCGCCCATTTATACATAACGCAGGTAGCGTTGAACCCACACTAGAATCATCACCTATAACTTTATTATGGATTAGTGTTGTTGCGACATAAGTACTGTAGGCCGTTAGTGGACGTTTGAATTCGGGGAGAAACTGTCTGCCCAAACTCGTTTACACCACGGTGATTTTCTCATGGCAATAGCTATTGTTCTAGGAGAAAAAAATATAAAGAATTAGTAAATGTTAAAATGGATAAGGTGTTACGTTATTGCATAAAATTTCGGGATCATTAGAGATCTGCATAAACATTTTCTCGCATATTTTATGTATCATGTACGAAAAACCAAAATAAAATCAAGTATATCAAAACGTGGACTCCAAAGCAAAATATGGCGCTGTGCACATCACCATTACCAATCAACGCAATTTATTTCTGGTTTTTGAATTGAATATGTTACCTGAGATTGGTTGGGTATAATTCTGGAGTGTAATATGTTACCTGAGATTGGTTGGGTATAATTCTGGAGTGTAGATCCACACGAGAAGGTACGTGGAACTAATGAGACATTTGCCACCCAGTAGAAAAACCGTCACGGCGATCGACTCTTCTGAAGACAGAGACGACTACGGTTAGATTGATTTGATCGTGTTTTAGTTCTTTTTGTACAAGAATTTCCGTACAATCTAAAATCATATACACGCATGATGGCAACAAATTAGTTTGTAAGAATAACTCCATATGAAGACGCAATGGAAGAAATAATTCTTCACAACGCAAATCGGCAGAGTGGGATGACAGGAGACATTTAGGTTGAAAGATTAAACAGAATAGGGAGCCTTTACAAGAATATCTTACGAGTAACCTGAGAGAGCGGAGATGACAGCCGCTGTAATCGTGAAAGCTGCACAAACCAGCATGGCGGGTATGAATACGGATCTCCTACCGAACCTAGGTAAAACATTCGCTTACAAACTAGTCTTTAATATATAATAGTTGTTTATGACTTAATGATTTGGAAAATTTTGTGAGGTCGCTTTTATTGAAAAGACCCGGCCTTTGTATGTAGATATGAGTTGCCATGTTAGTCATATCGCCTAATACCTAAAGTGAAGGTGACACTTTATGGACGAACTACGATAAGGAGTAACACAACCCTTGTTATTAAGTACATATAGGCGGGTGTAAATTTCCTTGAACACAGTATACTTGTAGCGTCTTTTTCTCGGCGTTTTTTTGTATGCGCAATACATTGTTTGAAGGCAGGTAAATCGATAAATATGATTTTGAACAAACATGGATATAAAGTATTCTGCTACAGAGATTCCAATTACTTTTATCAATGAAATGAAATTTGAATTAAGCCTAACTGCCAATGGAATGCCTTTACCATTGTAAAGCCAAGAGCAGGAGCGGTTTGGCGCATAACTCTACGATGCCGTTGAGGAACAAGTTGAGGAAACGATTGCCTGTGAGTTGGTTGGACATCAAAAGTATCCCGTAGTACGTCAGACTCTGAACTGGCCTGTACATATACATCATTCATTACATGTAATTATTCAATAACACAGACTTTCTCCTACGCATTCCGGTATTCAACACCCTTTTTGAAAACATTCAAATTCTGCATAACCTGCAAGCTATGTACATAGCTATCTGTTCCAAGCAATGATAGACTAGGTATTCAATAAAGTCTTAGGGCTTATAGCTTTTCGTTAGTACACCGGGCCGGTCATCTGGAGGTCGTGGGGTTGGGCCCCACCAGAAGCAAGGTTCTTTTTGTGTCTAATACAAATTTTCCACTAAACGCAGTGAGGGCAATAAGCCTGTTTGGGGAACTGTTCTGCGTTGATACAAATGGGCTATTATTTTGAGCGATATAATTACTTCTGACAAGTCGGCGAGAATTTTCTTGTTTTTCCTCTTAGTTCGAATGGTTCCCTGGCATTTAATATTTACCAGATAATTGTTGAAATCAAGAAGTGACGACGAAGCTTTGGATGTCGGAAAATATCGACAAACGAAAGAGCTTCGATCTTGTCTGCTACGAGACACATAGCGCGAGCACTGTCCCCCCGTGGTATGGTCCCGCTGTCCTCGTCCTCGTGTTCATCGCATGTTTCCGCATTTGGCGATTCGACTGAACAATCGACCTCTTGCAATGGTATTTTAGGAAGCATGGCGATGAAGCTTTCGGTCGGATCGATTAGACATTGATCAACAGCTTCTATGTCAACTGTGTTGATCTGAGCCGCCTTTTTGAGGATTTTGTAGGCGTCGGCATCTCGCCCGTTTGCGGACAGCCAACGCACTGACTCGTCCATGTACCTACATGATCATATACGAACGTTATGTCCGAATGAATAACTTTTTCCAATGGTGGATTAATGAGCATCTTCGGAAGGATACACAAAACCTATGACATAGAAATTTTAGGTTCGGTGCGCTGACAACCAAAAATACTAAGGCGAACTTTATGCCATAATGTTTATGTATATAAAATACATTGAGATGTCTACCGATGTCTCAACAATAATAAATGAACAACCAATTCAATTGCATATGTACCCTTGTCAGACTGTATTTGATATATATACTGGCGTAGTCGCTGTACCTGTCAGCGTTCGTGTACTGTGAACCTCAATCTGTATTTCTTGTGTGACTAACTATATTCATACTGTATTAATGTACGATCGTAGATACCAGATAGCAAATCCGAAGTAAACACTAATGGCGGCCATTGTGAGCTGGAGGTAACGCCAGGAAATCCCCTGGAAGAGATAGCCGAGGAGAGGCACGCTACATATTCCCACTGCCCATACCATGCCGTGCAGCATGCCGATTACGTGTAATACCTCCAACGGAAACATCTCCGCACTTAGAACGAATCCCGATATCGAGAAACCCTGTATGGATAAAGGGTTAACAAGTATATTATTTTCAACCAATATCAGTCAATAGTTATCGCTCATTCTAGTTTTTCCCAATTTTGGGATCAATCGATTTGTTATAACAGCGGACCGCTCGCCCGATTTACATCGACTATCAAAGAAACAGACGATGCGGTTTGGACAAAAGAACTGACATGAAAAGTTAATTGTCTGAAGTTTGTAAACAAGTTCGACAGAATAAAGGTCAGTTGCTTGAAGTGGCATAAGACTTGCATAAAGTGGCAGCCGTGGTGAAAGGTAGGAAACTGGGGGACTAAAAATTTATAAACAAGTGATACGGTCGATGTTGATAAAATGTATCGAGTTTCATACGTAAATAAAAGATCTTGAAAACTGGGGTTCTTGAACAGCCTCGTAAGTCTTTAAAATATAAAGTAAAGTAAAGTGGTCAGTTTATTATTTACATTTGCTTCGCTTCGGTTTGGGACCTCATACCACCTGCATTAGATTTAGATTTGCTTTAAAATCTTTGTAATCTGCGCTTGAAGATAAATTACAGCGGTTTATTTAATTTCTAAATAATTTACAAACAAGGCATGAAGACCACTGCAAGAAATTTAATTGTGTGGCATAATTGAATAAAATAATGGTCTGGTAATATTTTTTTAAAAGATAATGCTATGGAAAAATCACACTGGTATTTATTTATGTCTCTCTCACACAGATAGGATGATAGAGCTGCATATTGAATAGTGAGAAGTAATCGCCCGTTGATACCGACGCGAACTATGACCTCGATTAATTATATTTTTAAAAGCCAAAACAATTAACGTTTCGTACAGAGGGATAATGTATAATGCTATACATATCGAACCATCTGAGCGTATCCATTGATGAATCTAAGAACAGAAAACCAAGTCATGTCTGGCGCAAAGCTAGACGCGATACCAGTCGTCAACATGAGCAGGAAAGTCCACATATACGTGCGTTTCCTTCCAAACTTGTCGGCAATTATAGGGGATGTGTATCCGCTTATAGCTTGCCCGATCATGTACAAGGTCTGCGAGGTTTGAGCAACGTAGTCGCGGTTGCACACCAGATCGAACTGCAGTGTTAAAAATGCCAAAGGCTTTGTTTACTGTGTATATAATGAATAGATTACTAGAAGCGGGTAAACCCTTTTGCGTTGGCGCCAGTGGTGCAGTGGTTATTAGCGCTGCCTTTCATGCGAGAGGTTGAGAGTTCGAACCAGCACAAACCAAGGATATTTCCCGCGCAATCCACAATACGAAATGAGCGATATTTTCGTGCTTGAATATTGAGAGAGATTTGTCATGGAATGGTTTATTATAGAAATATTATAGGGATGTAACAGGGCAATATTGTACAATGTGACACATTTAATTTAACATCATGGTAGACAATTCGTAGAGCTCACACTGAGATATGCCTTATCTCCCCTTACGTCGGTGCAGCGTCAGTTGCCTTCTAACCTTCGTCGAGAGAGGTCGTGCACCGCACGCAGTGAGAAGAATTTTAAAGTTTCAAGCCAGGAACATCGTAACGTATAAAACTCATAATGTGACATAACAATTGTTATCAAGTAACTTATAGGCCATTATTCCTATTTCAGATTATATTTTATGGCCATAAGAACGATTACTTGCCAAAATACTTATTCAATCACACGTGTTTCTAGCTTATGGTGGACCTGCTAAGTCGAGAAAAGAAATATCCAAAAAAAATCTCGATAATTTTTTGAAATGTTGTATCATGGTACTTTCAGGATTAAATAATGCATATTGTTCAATAAGAATTTATTCCCTAACAAAAATGTATGGTTGTTTCAGGTCAAATATAGAAAAAATGGAAATTACAGCATTTATTACCAAATGAAAATGAAATAGAATCAACAAACACTGTAACATTGAATGATTTTTGAATTAAACTTACCACTTGACATTATAGTCGATGAAATATCTTTTGAAAACGCATCTTCTAACAAGAGTTTATTAAAACGTGTTTACGCATGTTAGGTGACGGCGATATATTGCAACAGGGGAGGCATATTGGGTATGGCACCATATTACAATAAGTGGGTCGAGTTGTATTTTCCAAGTGGGGCGACTTGTCTGGGGCGGGAAATGAGTGGGTCGAGTTGTCTCCCCATAGGTCCCAAACATGAGTTGCTTCTGCGGACAAAAAATCAATGCCCACATCAGAGACGCGGCTGAAGCCACCGACATGGTGATAGCCTGATGTTGCGGACACAGGTGAGCCAAACTAATTACAGAGTTGGCACCTTGAAATACTATATCAGTGAATGACAAAAATTCACCCCAGACAAATTTATTTGCAGTCTGTGACAGGATCACATAGTCAGTTTCTAACTGAGGCCATTCAAGTTATAAACCGTTAAAAAGGCAAGAAAATAGTGTAATAAAATGTTATAACTCACCTCACACAATTTTTTTTTTGCAGTCTGTGACAGTATCGGATATAATCTCTATCTGAGTCATTTCAGGTTATAAACCGAGAGTTATAAAGGGCGGGAAAAGAGTGGAATATTAAAAACAGGTTGAAATATTTGATCAACAAAAATTATAAAAAGACGCATTTAAGAGCAGAATTTTTTTTTCTAGAGTATTTCTAACAGCCAAAAACGATCATGACTATAGAATGATATGAAATCTATCAATACTCGATATAATTGATAGATAAAATACGTTGTGTATCATTTCAAGATCGATACAATAAAATCCGTCATATCCTTGGTCAGACCTCTGTGCCGCTTTGATGAATGCATATTTTTCAGTGCCCATGGCAGAGGAATTCAGATGTTATTTGAGATTCTCCTAAAATGAGTAAATCTGTCTTCTATGCCTTAGCAAATGGCTCGGCATCGGCAGCTTCTTATTTACCAAGCTATCAAAGCCAGTGTTGAGGAAAAATTATGGTTTTATAGCATCTGGTGATTATAGATGACTCTTTTTTAATTGCGGATACTGAATGTGACAGCTGAAGAGCTGTAAATCCAACTCCTGAATTATTCACTTTTTTGAGCTTGTTCATCAATGCTAAAAGATCAGTCTTACAGCCCAATCTTGAGTTAGAGCATTTAGGCTTTGTTATAAATTTAACTGATATGTCGGTTGAAATGACAGATACTAAGATGAAAATGATAGTAAGAAAGTCAAGTAAGGTTTAGCATAACTATTTTCTGAACATGAGGGAACTGACTGCATTGATGGGTTTTTGTAGCATCTTTTCCTGGTACATGGTATGGGCCTCTCCATTATCGCTCGCCCAGAGAAAGAAAAACTGATAGATTGAAAATAACTTCAGGTTATTTGGATGCTGTCGTGTCCTTGTCTACACCATGTAAGGATATCATTTGATGGAGAAATAACATTAGGACACAAAAACATGATACCTATCATCACGGTGATATGCTTTGTGTACCAAAACAGATGGAACTCTAAAAGGACAGGGGGCGGTAATGGAGGATATGTGAATGTGGTTGGACTAATTCATGAGAAAGTTGTTTTGTCGTATGTCAACGCTTAACGACACACAGCCCCCTGGCGCAGTAACATTACGTTTGCGCCGTTGCGAGCTATGATTATCACGGCTTGGGCACCGCGAAACTGGCACTTTGAGCGATAGTCATTAACAGTGTTGTAATCTACGGTTTTAAGTAGTTCGGTTTGTTGTATTTGGCGCGAATTCTCTCTATTAACATTTTGACTGGCTTTGGATTTCGAACTCGCGAGCTTCGAAAACGTGCGGTCACCCATACTGGGTGAATTGAACAAATATTTCACTGGCGTTCCTGGAGCGAACTCTGCAGGTGGAGTTGGTTGGTCTAGTAGGTGGAATTAATTTAACTATGGTTCGAATTAAGGTAAAGACTAGCACAACGTATGTGAGCCAGACGCGGAAAGACAACAGCCATTAAGGTACATATATTAGCAACTACTTTTAACTAATGACTAGACTTAATCATGGCAGGTCAATAAACTGATACATCATATGTAGTAAAAATGAAAATTGTATTTGTATTTTATTGTATATGTGTATTTTATTGTATAATTTTTATACATCGATGCACTATATTTACATACTAATATGATTTCGTGCTTGAACTTTTATCTTGCCAATGGCTGTTTTTATTTTTGTGGTTTTGCATTAAGCACTGTTTTGGTGCCTTTCCGTTGTGGCTGTTTTCACCGGTTTACCGTTTTAGCTAGTACATAGTAACGCTTT
>WURV02075114.1:0-20991 GCA_011762755.2 Epimenia babai | reverse complement strand
TGTTAGACAGCGTTGCTAATAGTGCACTTTAAATCAAATATATTTCATATATTTCATATATATATATATATATATATGTGTGTAATATATGAGTGCTAAATGTGGGCAAAGGACCATAGTGAGAAATAACCAAAGATTTCGGGTCATTCACTCTTACAAGTGTAGTCAAATAGTACAGATAATATAATCCTAGTTTCTTTTGTAATTGGTTATTATTTAAGTCCTGAATGTGGACTCACTCTGAACTATTATCTATCTATTAACCGTAAACAGATTATTAATAATAGAAGAATTCATGGACTTGAGCGTCGCCTGTGGGGGATGTAATCAATCAGCCTTTGAGCTGTGCCTCTGTAAGAAACTGGCCACATTTGACTCGCAGTCTAAGGTTCCCCATTTAAGGGTAGATCGTAATCAACACAAGCTGGCTGTAGTAGAAAGTTACTGGCTGTAGTAGAAAGTTGCTGGCTGTAGTAGAAAGTTGCTGGCTCTAGTAGAAAGTTGCTGGCTGTAGTAGAAAGTTGCTGGCTGTAGTAGAAAGTTGCTGGCTGTAGTAGAAAGTTGCTGGCTGTGGTAAAAAGTTGCTGGCTGTAGTAGAAAGTTACTGGCTGTAGTAGAAAGTTGCTGGCTGTAGTAGAAAGTTGCTGGCGGTAGTAGAAAGTTGCTGGCGGTAGTAGAAAGTTGCTGGCGGTAGTAGAAGGTTGCTGGCTGTAGTAGAAAGTTGCTGGCTGTAATAGAAAGTTGTTGGGTATAGTAGAAAGTTGCTGGCTGTAGTAGAATGTTGCTGACGGTAGTAGAATGTTGCTGACGGTAGTAGAAAGTTGCTGGGTATAGTAGAAAGTTGCTGGCTGTAGTAGAAACTTGACATTTCACAACTAAAATACTAAGTACAACAGGTTTTTTGATTTATTTTGAATACTTTTACTCCATTTTTTGGATCATTTCGGGTTCATTTGTGGAAAGAGAGGCTGCTTTGACCGAATATCGTTTGTAAACTAATATTGGGCCAGATCATCATGGAAGTTTTATGTGCCATTGCCATATATAAATGGGACTCTTGACTACCATTTACTGTATAAAGTGTCACGCGCGATGTCATACACATGTATGATATAGCTGACATTCAAGTGATTCATGGAATCATTTTGTTTATGGCAGTTGGCGACGATGCCGCAGTGGAACATGAAGCCGGCAAACACGGTGGTCATTGGTCATCCCAACACCACCACGACCACTACAGCCAACCCTAATGACACAATCATATACCCTGTTCTGCGTAAACATGACAGCGATGATGTTACTATTAGTACGTGTCGTGATTGCATAAACGTCTATGTTTAGACATGTGTATATAAACTGTTAACTGTATATACATACGGTAAAGATATTAGACCATCTGCTTTCTGTTAGAAGGGTTAGGGTTAGTTTCTTGTCTTTAGGTTGTACGTAACAGGATCACGCATGTACGGATTGTGAATTGGATAATGAATGAGCAGGGTTATATGAATATGCATGTACAAAATAACAGTTCGTGATACTACAGAGTATCTCTAAATCTTAATCAGATAAATCAGAAGGCCCAGTCTGAGTTGTGTGTACTTTCAGTTCTCGCAGTTGCTCTAGTCTCGTTTTTCATGGTGGTTGCAATCATCATCACGATCTTCATCATGTGCCTACGTCGCCGCGATGACGAGAAGAAGAAGCTCGAGCAGGAGCAGCAGGAGTACTTCGAGTTGAAGAAGCCTCTCAAGGTGCAGGACGAGAAGCTGACCGTTCACCTCGCTTCACTGGATGAGTTCAGCCTGAGCTCTGATGAACGTAAGCTGTCACGCCACTTGAATTACAAGTCATCCTTCTGAAGTGTCACCAGTGTTCTGTTCTATCATGAATTATTAAATTCATCACTTGTAATGCTTAATGTATTTAACGACGTTTACACACAGTCCGAACACCAGACACAATGCTTATGTCTATAAGATATACATTATATACAAGCGAACAGGACAAGACTATTCCCTTGAAAGTATGACCGTACTCCCCCCCCCCTAAGAAACACAGATCAAATAGATTGCAGTTATTTTAATGATATTAATAATACTAATATTACATGTCCTTTTGAATATAGATATCATGATGTAAATCTACGTGGTTGGTGGATGTAAGTGCACACAATATGACAAATGGCAGCATTCAGGTGTATTCATCCTTGCCCTCCAATAATATGGGTATCATGTATTTTGAGCCAAGCGATCAAATCAAATCTGGTGGATGAACACCAGGTGAGAGAATATTGCGCAGTTCGCTCAGCATGGTACTACTTTTTAGGTAAAATGAAGACAGCTAGAAGATACTGATGTCTGTTTTCAATGCTAGAGTTGCAGGGAGAGCAAGATGAGAAAGTAGCCAAATGACACCTGTACAAATGATTGTTTAATACATCAAATCTCATTCTACACCATAAATACTGTTCGACCATCAGATAACTGAGATCAGGAAAGTTAGAACGTAATGATGGTGGTCTATATAAAGCGTAGAGTGACTTTTTATAAACATTCACTGAAGGACAGCGCATCTCATTGCTGAGCATGTACCAGCCCAGAATCCCGGCTGGTATAAAACTTTTATGAAGATGCCATCCTTAATTGTGATCTTAATTAGGATAGCCAATGTGGTTGTATAAATAGCTGGAGAGAAATACACAGGAAAAAACGTATACCCCTGATGAGACACGAACCCACGACCCCCAGACAACCGGTCTGGTACTCTACCAACTGAGGGTATAGGTCATCAGGGGTATAGGTTTTTTCCTGTGCATTTCTCTCCATCCTTAATCGTAATTGACTTTATTCATTCACTCATTCATTCACCCATTCATTCATTCATTTCTAAACACTCACCATTTGTGTACATTAAAGAAATAAGATGACATTTGCTTCATTGATATTCATTGCAGGACCGCCTGTCTCTGGATTCCAATCTTGTACCTATAGATTTGTTGAGGTAATTGACATAAACATTAGTGTATTATACCAATATGAATGTTGTAGCTGTAGACCAATAAATCGTATTAATAAGCCATTGTTTATCTGCTTGCTTCGTATTTACTACATCATTAACAAATCACAAATGGACATACTTGCCTGTGGATTGTGACAAATTCACTAGTGACATATCATGCTCCTACCTTCTACAGAGAAATATTCAGTCAAAAAGTCTGCCCCTGATAGGTCTTGCAGCCCCATATCTATAAGGCTCTTTTGAGTTTTGAGGTAAATTTTTCTTATACTGCTACATGCAACAAATTGAAAAGTGTGAAAGTACTATGAGCTGGGAAAGATAGATTTTCATGTGTATTTGGGTATTTGATGACCTAACTACAAGATAATCCATCTATAGTATACACAAGGGTATCTTTATCTAGCAATGATGGATTGAATTTTATTTATATAATTTCAGATATGCAGACACAAATAATATAATGCAGTCAATAATTAAACTAATTTTAACCCCCGAAAATTGTGGCCTAAGCACACAAACTTAACTACAAATTTGTGTGTGAAAGCACATCCCATCGTTCAATGATATTCAAATTGTAGAAAATGCTGTGACAGTCAACAAGATATTATGTTATCTCCCAGAATGCCCGAAAGTACTTGAATATTCTACTACACAGGGGGTTCGGGATTTTCCTTTTTCCCGCCAAATTCAAAGTATCTATACGCACCACTGAACCATTGGTCTTTTGCGCAACTGCATAATTGGTCATTTGCGCCGCTGCATAATTGGTCTTTTTGCGCCACTGCATGAATGGTCTCTTGAGTCTCTGCATAATTGTTTTTAGCACAACTACATAATTGGTGATTTTCGCAACATATAAATGTTTTGTGCCACAGCATAATTGTTTTCAGTGCAACTGCATAATTGGTCATTTGCGCCATTGCATAATTGGTCTTTTGCGCCACTGCATAATTGGTCTTTTGCGCCACTGCATAATTGGTCTTTTGCGCCGCTGCATAATTGGTCTTTTGCACCACTGCATAATTGGTCTTTTGCACCACTGCATAATTGGTCTTTTGTGCAATTGCATAATTGGTCTTTTGTGCAATTGCATAATTGGTCTTTTGCACCACTGCATAATTGGTCTTTTGAACCACTGCATAATTGGTCTTTTGTGCAATTGCATAATTGGTCTTTTGTGCAACTGCATAATTGGTTTTTGCGCCACTGCATAATTGGTCTTTTGCGCCGCCGCATATTTGTTTTTAATGCAACTGCATAATAGTATACTAAAAATATTCCACATCTTTTCCATAGGCATATAAAGGCGCAATAGACCAGTTATGCAGTGGCAGAAATGACCAATTATGAATGAATGAATAATGAATGAATGCTTTATTAGGCAACCAGTGCCATAATTATGTATTTTGGCACTGGTTGCCTAATAAAGCATTGATTCATCATTCATTCATCATTGGTCATTTCTGCCACTTCATAATTGGTCTATTGCACCTTTATATGCCTACAGAAAAGATGTGGAATATTGTTAGTAAACTTTTATTTAATATGAACGTGGAACGAATGCCAAAGCACGTTGTTGCGGATTTTGAAATCGCAGCACACAATGCTATTGCATTATTTTTCCCATCTAAAACTAGCTTTAAGTTTTCCAGGCGTTATGGCGACACATGCAAAAATCTGATTTGAGTAAACTGGATCTGAAGAAAGATGATGAAACTCATGCCTGGTTGTCGGTGTTTTTTGGTTTGCCCATACTAGATGCTGGTGATATTGAGAATGTTTTCGTCGATGTTATAATG
Source organism: Epimenia babai (assembly GCA_011762755.2). NCBI lineage: Eukaryota > Metazoa > Mollusca > Solenogastres > Cavibelonia > Epimeniidae > Epimenia > Epimenia babai. The sequence goes on along the minus strand of WURV02075114.1, from coordinate 16,174 downwards.
GCTGACGTTCCAACATCAGAAATTTCCAAGTTGTTTTGTGATTACTCTCTGCACAACTACATCCAATCAGATTCAAGATTACCTCCTGCCTTGTGGGCGAGCAGTCACGACGATATACCGCGAACAAATAACGGTGCCGAGTCTTCATTCTCTATTGAATTTGTCGCTGTCAAACGCACATCCCAATATTTTTGACTTAACCAACATTCTGTTAGGATTCCAGACAACTACCTATGAACAGTATCATTGCACCCGCAAAAGAAAGTCGTCTTCAACTACAACGCAAAGACTTTCTTAGTAATCTGGAAATGCGACTGAAAAGCGATGAAATTTCCACCTCAGAATTCCTTCGATCTATTGGATAGACCACCAAACTTTTATCAATTTTAACGCTTACACTAATGCACGTTTGTATTTTAGTACGTGTTGGACGTGTTATTTAGCGGAGTTTGCGTTCAAACTCTTACATGTTAATTCTGTATTCTACTAATGGATAAACAGCCTACCCTTACGGTATAATATTATACCCTTACAGTATAGTATTATTCTAACATAGTTTTTTTATATCAAATCGTATTGGCTTTACTCATGACTTCATGATAGCTGTCATGTGAATAAAATGAATGACGGAAATGATTACTTATTGCTAGCACAAAAGGGTGTTTTTAATGGCGGTTGTGAGTACCTTAACTGGCGCAAAGAGGGCCCCAAATTTTTTTACGAATGTGTGGAATTGGCGCAAATGGGCATGTCGAATATACGGATGCGTTATACGAAACACCTTTGGCTAATACTACATATCCTCGGAAGAGCAAATAGCATATCAAGTCAGTCGCTAAGTTGCAATGTTAGAAATCTAATATGAAGTAGCCAAATGGCTCATTAACAACTATACACTAATACACAGGAAACCACATTTGCCTCTAGCGGGGTCCATTGTTGTACATTAGAAGGAATGATAACCATGCCATGTTTGTAGCCAATCACAGAGGACAGTAGCTGGCTGAATCCACCAATCAACCACAGAAAGCACAGGCCCGCCTCTTCCATATCGGAGGTTCTCGAGGAGATGGAGAGACGAAGAAAGGCTAAAGGTCAGTCAAATATCCATCAGGCTTTATCCACAGCTTCTTCTGCCAAGTATGCGTTGTTAAATTGATAAGACGATTCACATTTTGTCTGACCTGTCATAATTATTTGTGTTTTCCTACTATCCACATTATGATTTTTTAATGTTCTCAATTGTTTCAGGTGTCAAATTCCGGACATCACTATCCCGAGACTTTTCTCTGAAAATTTTGTGTATTTTTTGTAATATTTGTGTCTAAAATTAACAGTACAACTAGTATTCCGGTGTGAGATACAGAGATACAGATTTGGTAGAACGCTTCATTTCTATTCGTAATTTTATTTGTGTACTTCACTCATTGTAGAACGCGGTGTTGAGCGATCGGACCTCTATGATGACCCAAATTCTGACAAATGTAGGTCGCAGTCAGCATCGCAGTATGGCTTGAATCTTGAATGGGACCACAGTGATCTTAAGCCATCCTCGTGTGTAAGTTCATGTACTTCTCCATCATGAACGGATTCATTTATCGAAAAATATATTTTACAATGTGAATGTGATAATTTTGGTCTATATGACGTTTACCTCCCTTTCCCTCTCTCTCCTCTCTCATTGTGAATAATGATTGGCTACGCAGAATTTTGCAAAGTGAGCGAGATACGTAGGTTGTCTATAGGTATTTGATATGGCTGGGGTGAACGGAGATGGTCTACTGTCTGCTCAAACTTACTACGAGTCTCCCTCCCTTTCATCCTCCCTTATAACTCAAGCTAGAATGTTTGTTATGTTAACCACGGGCTAGCTTGGTAAAGAACCAATGGAGTAATCATTACCTATTGTTACATTTAAATACACACATGCAGCTAGACTAAAATTTTCACAAAGTGATAGAAAATGTTAATTTCTATCATCTATCACATGAAAAAAGCGCTTCTATCTACACATTTCACACCGTGATTCTTAAGAGAAACCTGTTTTATTCTGCAGAATAACCTGGGCGAGGCCCTGACGACCACAGACGTGTGTGTGCACAGCGAGCCACATTTTAACGGAGACAGCGGCTACGAAGCCGACTCGAAGCCAACAGACTCGGAACATATAAACACATCGAAAAGTCCGACCGAGCTGAAACAATTATTGACTCACAACACGAGTAGTTTTGACAGCGATGTGAGCAGCGATGCTTCATTGATCTCCGAGACTGACCACGATCTCATACATTCGGTCGACAGCGTCAGCGACCTAAGTGTACTCGACGAGATTCGACGACCGTCGGACGATTTCGACGATCGTATCGTCATTATCGAAGCCACGCCCCCCGAGAGCAATGTGACCACACCGTCGTCTGTCAAAGAGCTTCCGTACTGCGTCAAAAATTCAGCTGACAACAAAGACAGTCCATCTCATCATGGTAGTCCGCGTCACGGTCAATCTAACGATACGTAATCGGTCGCTGCCAACCATATGGACTGATCAACATTCACTTAACACGACTCAGTCACAGGCAGACTGTGAATACGTAACACTGCGTGCTCTCCCTTGGGATCTGTCACATCTTTGTCAACCATTTACTTGACTCAACTCAAACGTGGCAAACTGTGAATGTGGATTTTGACAATCTATCCACTGAATGTAGCTCGAATTATGTATGCTCTCCAGACCTAGTCCCGAGGGCTATAAAGCTGTCCAGACCTAGTCCCAATTCACTTGATCCGTATACTTCTATTAACTAAGATCATGTTCATCTTTTTTCTAAATAGTTGTACATATGTCGTCTACAATATGCAACCCTAGAATTATAAGGTTCCATGTCTATTTTTTCATAGTTGAACCAAGTCTTTGATGGTCTACAAGAGTATTGTTAGCTCTGTGGTTATCCAGTTATACGTGCTTTGCGATATATATGCTAACGGAATTTTATCCGACATGTTATTTTTCTGTATTGGTACATGAATTAACCAATTTCTCGGATATTTATGTTCAAAAAGAACTTCGTTTTTCAATGTTCTATATCTATTAATAAAGGGCAAATTTCTATTAAGAAATTCAAACGACTTTTACCCCGTTACGTGTTACAACGTCGGAAGCTAATATTCGCGTAGAATTAACTATAACAATATGTACAGACAGCATTTAATTGCGCAATAATCAACTTTAACTTTTGAACTTTTGCGAAATCATACACAATAGGCTGAACATAACATCATTAGCATTGCTATTGGATTTAGTGTACAACCCTACTGCTATAATACTGGTAATTGTTTAATGAATATAGTGTGATGTGATTTCTTGCCTTCTTCGAGAAAGCTGGATGACTTGGGTACATTTATGTTTAGATACGTTATTTGAAAGAAATTGTGGATAGAGGCTTATTATTCTAAGGCCATGTATTGTTTATTCCGCAGAGATTTTGGCTGCAGAATTTCACCATCATTGCGATCACTTAATGCATTTGATGGACACTTTGTCTATAATCGCAAAATATCTTCCGACATCTTGTGAGAATGTTCACTCATGTTAGTGTCACCAGTTTCCGTGTCTGCACAGAACTGATTATATGATTATATTTGTTCTACAAAAGACAACTCATCATGGAAAAAATCATGTAACAACTGTTACGACAAATTTTAATTTCGTTAAATCTCCAAAACAGGTATTTTTCTGGAAATCTGTTAAAACTTAGCTGTCTGCGACTTATGTCTTCCATGCAAGAACCACACGAGTAAAAATGTTTGACTCTTGGTGCTGCATACATTTCCCGGTTATAGCGCACACTAGCTCTTCTTACCCTTACCTCCTGTCTATTGTTATTTTTATAGTCATGCTGTTCTTGTAAAATGAAATGACGACTATAGTTGAACACTCAGCAGGATGTTGTTATTCGACTGTATTTTTGTACTATAATAGTAGCTTCACTATTCCATGACATTTATTGTTGTGACAACTTGTTTTTATGTTAAGACATTTTTTACACTAACCTTGAATCGAATGTAAACAATAAAACTGAAGTCTACTTGATTCTGTTAGTTACTGATCTACTCGTACCTGATTATCACAGAGGGTGTCTATGCAGCCTGCCTTATGCAGCATACGTTATTCAGCACATGTTACACAGAATGGGTTATTCAGCACACGTTACACAGAATGGGTTATTCAGCACACGTTACACAGAATGGGTTATTTAGCACACGTTACACAGAATGGGTTATTCAGCACACGTTACACAGAATGGCTTATTCAGCACACGTTACACAGAATGGCTTATTCAGCACACGTTACACAGAATGGGTTATTCAGCACACGTTACACAGAATGGGTTATTCAGCACACGTTACACAGAATGGATTATTTAGCACACGTTACACAGAATGGGTTATTCAGCACACGTTACACAGAATGGGTTATTCAGCACACGTTATACAGAATGGCTTATTCAGCACACGTTACACAGAATGGCTTATTTATTTTTTTGTCTCCTGTTTACCAAAATAATGTCTGTAGACCAAGCAAGATTGACAAGTTTTATTTTTGCTCAACACCTACCCTCACTTGACCTGAGCCTGCTCATCACTGTTAAAGATAACTTTCACCACTTCATCACCCTCAGCGCATGACAAAGTCTATTATGAATCACATACCCCCATTAACATCATATGAATCCTATGATGGCAAGTTTAAAGTTTGGATATCATTTACATAATATGCAAAAAAGTTTAATACAATGTCGGTTGAACGAAAGAAATGTTCGCATGACAGTCCATAAATCTAAAGTCAGACACAAGAAGGGCCCGCTGAACAATGGTCAAGGCCACATAACATTCTAATACTAATGTAATCGGTATATTAATGAAACCGCGTAGTTTGAGAAGACGTACAAAATTAAGTCAAACTTTCCAATAGACCGTACTAAATGTAATTTGTTTAATGTAAGGATAGCTTATATCTGCACAGGACATCTCCAGATCAAAAAAATCCCACGGTCACCTGTGTATATAATCAATGTCCTGTTATGTCATGTCTGTTGCTAATCGAAACTAAAGTAACCCCAAGCATATGATTATGACTGCGTAATTTTTTTTTCTATCTCCTATTTATCAAGGATATAAGACTTTTTATCATACAAATACTTAGGGACAGGTGGCGAAGTGGTTAGAGCGCTAGACTTGCACGTAGCAAGCAGGTTGTGGGTTCAAATCCTGAATCCTGGCGCTTTTCTAAGCAATTTCCCACCTGGTGTTTATTCAGGCAGTAAACACTCCTTCCCACTTGCCTGCAAGGGGCTGTGGCAGTCCCAATGTATGCCACCAGGCCCCCAAGGAGCTATAGACTATGAGGTAACGTAGCTAGACAATAGGCCTGATGAGGTTGAAAAATGTGCTAGACCTGGCAATTACACATGGTGGATTTTTCTGCCACCTATTGTAAAGCTGGGATTTGTACAAAAAGACCCTGGGCCTGGGAGGGGCTATTCATCACGTAAGCCAAAGCAATTGGGGCACCCATACCAAAAATTAAGAAAAAACTTAGAAAATTTCTCGGTATTGATGGGTATACTTTTGCTACCCATGTATGTGGTCGTTAGGATAAACCTGCTTGACTACATGCTTGTGGGTTTCGTTACAATTTTTATTGTTCATAGATATGTGGCGGAAGACAAACAGCATCACCGTAGTAGGAACAGGTTACATTTACACAGCAACTTGAGTTAACAGTGGAATGGACATGAAAAGAAATAATTCATTATGGAATGCTTGGTGAAAAGCTCAAACGTCAAATAGTTTGTACAGTGCTCAATAGCTATTACATTACTGAATGAGTGATAAATTTATATTACTCTAAAATAGCGATATCCGCATACACATATATACTATAGATATATTATATATAAAATGTACTGGGCAATCAACAGGTATAAATATCTGTAGGAGCACATGTACAAAACCACATTCTATACATGATTTACAAAGATGTGAACCTATTGAAAACTAAAAGTGAAATGCCGAATTGATACAGCCGGGTGGTGCTCAAAGTTTGCGTAGCTTGCTTATAGACAATATGAATGTGGAACTGTAATAGCATGTGCCTGATAATTTTTCAACTTTACTGCAGATAAGAGTTAATGAACAAATATATTTAAGGTTGATGAAATAAAAAAAATTTAATTGAAAAATTAAAAGAGCCAAGCCAAAGCACCACCCTATTCATGAAATCTATTGATGTATCAGCTGTTTGGTTGAATTGGTTCATAAAAAGACGTACCTAAATTATTTATCAGGTATAAACACTGTTCGTCAAAATACAATTTATGGTGTTCTACAAACATAAAGGCTTAAAGTCCAGATCAAAACAATGTTATATAACAGTTAAAATATGGCAAAAACATCGAAGAATGAGTTGGTTTCAAGAACAGGAGAGAAAAGGTTCATTCGCCCACAACCTCCTAATGCTCGCAATGAAACATTGAGTAGCTCTATATAGTTTAAATCAGAACTGCAGGCTGGCCAAGGGATTGTCGCAATTTCATCGTAACGAGCTCGATTCGGTTGATGCAGTCATCGTTGTGATTGGATGATACACCCGATACCTGCCCCTTTCCTCTCATCTTAAAGCCAACTCATGCTTTGTTTTTACGTGAAACCGTGAAATTACAATATTTTTTCCGGGGTCGACTACTAAGTTTGAGCCGATATTTTGCGTAAAAAACTTACGTTGCGTTTTTTTTTAAATATCAAACATTGTTTATGTCTTAGAAATAACGGGTAAATTTTTATGAGGCAAATAGACCAAACAATTGTTAAATTTGATAAATTTCATATTTTTGCATATTAACTCAGTCTGAAAATTAGGGTGTTGCTAAACATTTCCCATGTCTACATGGAATGGGTTTGAAGGGCCGCATTAGACAAACTTAGCTATGCTATAATTAGAAGCTTGGGCTTTCATTTACCATAACTTATCTTTCAAAATTATCTAAAATGCACCAGACTGTCTAATGTTAATTGAAAGTTTACCAACATAAACTGTGTAAAAATACTAAAGTATACAGTGGAATAAAAAGAGATAATTCATCATGGAATGCTCGGTGAAAAGCTTGAATGCCAAATAGTTTTTACAATGTGCAATAGCTATAACATTACAGAAATGAGTGAAAAATTAAGATTTCACTCTAAAATAGCGATATCCACATTTTATACAATAGATATATGTATATATGTATATCTTCAGATACCTTAACATCTTTGCATAATGTTTCTGATATACTTACTAATACAATACAGAAGACGCCATAAGGCAATAACCAATTATTTATTAGAAATGGATTTTATTAAAGAAATTTTCAGCAGTATTAAGTTATGGAAATGTTAACTAAGATTCAGGACTCCGAGTATTAAATCTGTAAATAAATCTTTAAAAAAATTCAGACTAATAAGCTGTACTTTTGCGAAAAAACTAGCCAGAGAAGATTTCTAATGAATAACACCTGCAGGAAACGATTGTCTTACACCCAAGCGGCTATTTGTTTTTTGTGAGACTGAATCTCCTAAGGAAAGACTTATCACCCTTATTAATTTGATATTCTCCCTTAGTCGACGAGAACTTAGAAGCGGGTGTGCTACCATTCGCCAGTTTCGTCGCATCCGTGTTGTACTGGATCAGGTAATTGTAGACGTTAGGAAGTGTCTTGTCTTCATTGCTCTCATGACGAGCGTATATCGCCAGCATGTAGTTGCCCGACTTTGGCATGTTGATGTAGAAACGGATACGTTTCGTCTCGCGTACCATGGAAACGTACTCGCGATCATCTTCGTCCGGTTCGCGGATAAACTGATAGGACGCGTAAACGCCGGGTGGTGCCTCGATGTCTACCGTCAGGTGACTCGAATCGTTCATACGAATCACGGGATCTTTGTGTGACAGCGCCTTCAATCCCAATTTGTCGAATACTGCCGACGGGCCCCATTTATCTTTGTTCATGACGGGTGCCGAGTGTACATTCTTCGGGATGTCAACCGGCGAATCGACGCCGCTGCAATTGATCAAATATTTACACGCATGAGATAGCGTGTGACTATCTTTGTCCTCTTTAGGACGCGCGTAAATGTCAAGGCCATATTGCCCAGGCTGCGGGAGCACACCGTACGCTGTGAGTACATCTTTGTGTAAACTTAGTCGTACAAACGGATCAAGGACGTGATCGTCAACGTGGTTCATCCTCAGTTTGGCGACAAACTGCAGCGGTCGCGGAATAGTGAACTTCAATTCAAAGTCATTCTTTCCATATATAATTCCAGCTTTAAGATTTTCTTGCCTTTCAATGTCTTTGGAATCTTCATCATACAATGGCAGTATGTTAAAGTGTCTATAAGCCTTCTTTGGCCCCCATTCTCCGGATGCACAATTAGGTAGCGGATACATCTTCCCAGTCAACTCACTACAGACAATTTTAAACTTGCACGCACATTTGAGACGGAAGGGAGCACCGGGCGAGGCTGTTTCTGCGTTTGTGTCGGCCGTGTCGGTTATCTTATTGGCGAATACCTCGAAGAAGAATTCCCCGGTTGTGGGGAGATGAACGCTGAACATTACGGTGTTCTCCACCATAGTCTGATACACAAAGCGTTCGAGACTCGAGTTCTTGTACGTTGTCTCATTCCGTTTATCCTTCTCAGCAAATCTCAGCTGATAATAAAACACCAGGTGATTCTGCAATCCTTCAGGAACTCGTAGAGTCACATCAGCACCGCCTTTTTCATTCGTCGACATCACGGCTTTCTTGTCACCTTCGAACTTCATCTGATAGTGGAAAAAAATGGATCTCACGAAGGGCAAATTCTCAAACGCTTCTAGTGTAATGGGATCATGGAGTAGTTGCCATTGGGAATCGTATGGCCAGAATTCCTGGATGAATTCATCCGGATCTGTCAGGAAATAATGCTCGTCGTACTGGTAACGAATCTGATCAGTCTTTTTCTTGTCAGGGTCTTTGTCTTTGTTCAGAACGAGATGCCTGAATAAGAAACGGAAAACTGAGTAAAGCATAGAGTAAACACAGCGACAGTTATGAAAAATTTACCATCAATTTAATACGTACTGAAGTATTCTGCCTGACTGTCTAACAAGTACATAACATGACTGAAGGACCATATGGTAGCAGGATCGCAAAGTTGGAATAGCATCAGCGTACACTCGGAGGTGAAATCGTTTGAATCGGGGGAAACATCGATTTTGTTATTTGTTTTTGACATTATTTGAATATGGCAACAAGGGCGGATATGCATTTGGGATATGCGAGTAATAAATGAAAAGGCTAATACTGGCACCTGCTATAGAGCTGCCTTCCTCGGTGATTTGCTATAAACAGTCATTTGGCAAGCTGTTTGAGTTCAAGTGCGATATATCTAACACTTAACTTTATCAATTATTTAGACACCATAAAAAAATTGAAAATAATAAAATGACGCATTTACGTATTCATACAGACAGTCTGTATGAAAAAGGAAACCAGCATTGACAGGTCATATATAAAATGCTGCTGAATGTTTACTTTTACAAGCCTTTAGAGAATGTAGGAATAATTCTTCATCAAAAAAGCACCTTTACCACATATTTTCAATGAGAATGTAGGAGCATTCAAAAACCAAAACTCTTATGAGAATATGTTGAAACAGTTTGCCTAAGTTCATTCACAAATGTGAATGACTTAATGGTGACTTTTGTTTTTTTATTCAAAATCTGTTCTACTGTGTTTAGGTCTATAAAAAACTGGATTTAGGTAACCCCAGTTTTCATCCCCATGTGCAAGTGCACCCCCTTATACTGGATGCCGCTCTTTACTCCTCAACTGGCTGTGATTAAGCCGTTCCAAGTTTCAGAGAAGGAACTAATGTTTAAATAATATATAATTAAAAATAATATATAAAAATATTCAATAATACTTTAATAATTTGGTGGCAGTCCTAAGAAATTTGTTGGTTGTAAAAGATAAATTCTGAGATTAGAAATTTTATTTTGAAGTAGAATAAGGATTTCTCTCGGCTCGAAAATTATACCATGTTTGTGAACTTATTGGTATAATATGTATTTTACTTCTTATGATAATGTAGATTCCTAGTCTCGAGAAATTTTTAAATCTCGCTTTTTGGAATTCCCATGGTATCCTGGGATCCAAACTAAATTTCAATACTGCCATTTTGTCCTTCATTTCCATTGACGTTCACGAGATTTAACTAGATCACTATTACCAAACACATTTTAAATCCCCATTGAAGCCTATAGTTTGAAGAATTCTTACTTCACTTTGAAAAATTTCATTATCTGCCTAAAACATGAATAATACCAAAGCGTAGTTCTGAAATCATGCAGATAATTATTTATGGATATTTCTTTGCTTATAGATGTAGGTAGCTTTGAGAAGCAGAAAATTTTGGACATAACGTAATTCATTATTAGTAATGCATACTCGAAAAGGCAACAGACTGCAAAAATAATGTTATAGATAATGATAAAGTATTTATCAAAAACTAAAATCATGCTTGACAAGTATATCAAATGTGATGTACAAAATAAACCGAAAAAGATGACTGGAATACATCATATAAATTACTAAATGTCATGTGACATTGGTACTAGTAAAAATATATTAATCAATTATCTGTAACCAGGATGCTATCGGTGTACAGTCCGAAGCTCACCCACTTTCAATTAAATAGTCCTTTTTGTTATTGAATAATTAAAAAATACAGCCTTGAGCGTTATTTAAATATGACTTTGAATGTCATACTTAATTTCACTATTCCCAATACAGAAATCCAATCAGCGTGGTTCGCTTCAAGCTTCGAGTTGATGATAAAGTAGTGTTAAGTAGATTATAGGACTTGGTGTAATGTACGAAGAAGGACTGCTGACACTGAACAAGCACTGATCAGGTCGTAACATAAGCAAAAATGAACTTAGTGGCTTATCAACTATCAAGAAATTGTTCACTTTTTTACGTAGAGGAGTCCTGATATCTACCTTGTAATATCTGCCTATTGATAGATATAGCGGTATTATAGTTCATATCCGAAAAAAACACAATTCCCATTATAAAAATAAGCGGAAGAACGATCACAAAAACCCGTAAATACAAGCATGATGAATGTGAATTATAAAAACCATTGTAACATTTGTCGTTTTGGTTGAGGAAGCATTATTATTTGTACACTGTTAAGATGAAAATTGTCGTTAATAAATGACGCGGTGTTGCACTAGTGCGTCACAAATTTCTGGGGACAGGCCTACATATACATTTAAAGTGAGACACGAAACATCAAAATCGTTAAAAACTGTTAGATAACGGTTTCTTTTTTGATGCAGTCTGTATATGCTAACTACTGAGAGTGTACAATAACCAGTCTCATGTGACTTAGAAAATATTGGTAATTTTAAGTAATGTATTTAGTCCTTATAACAGAATGGCCATTGTATAGAATTGTCTGCTACTAAACTGTAGTCGGCAAGAACTACGCATGTTGTTTTTGCTTAATTACGCAGTTACATGTTAAATTTGGTAATTACACAAATGATCTGGGAGTTTTTTTGCTTACAAATTCCCTTTCACACTGATATATGCTATACTAATTTTTTTAACTGTCGATGCTTATTTAGACTGCACTATTTTTTTCAGTGACTTATATCATAAAAAAGACTTGACCCCACGATCGTTTTTGCTGCGATTTCTTGTGATGATTGTTTTTTACTGCAAATTGTTGCAAGAAATATGCATTTAGAAATGAAAGCTGCATATTAGCCTGATCTAGTGCGGATGTAATGGTAAAATAAATCAATTTATACACTGCAAATAATAGTAAGTACATCATGTGCACACTTATCAAAAAAACTAAACATGCAATGGATTCCATTACAGGTATAAAACACAGGTACTTTCTATAGAAAGTGCATTTTATTACATATATGGCATGTGCATCAACTACAATTCTTACAAGTATTCTTTGTCTGCCTGTGTATACACATACGAACCTGGCACCCCAATTGCACTGGACTAGCCTCCAGTCTCCATTGATGAGAACACCATTCCACGTGTTTTGGAAGGTCTCTGGTCGGATCTTCATTCCTGGTTCATACCCTACGCTCTTCGAATGACCTTTGACTTCCTCACACGGCAGACCAGCGTAACTGCGTAATGTTGATCGGATGATTACATATAATCAGACCACAATGACTAGACTAAGGTTGGTGGTTAGCTTATAATATTTAGGTCTGAAGTAGGCAGGTGGCTTACAATCCTGGTCGCCATAAATATACGTCTAATAACTGGGTAATCCAAAATAATTATATATTCACAATGCTACTAACAAAAATAGTAATAACGAAATTAAACAGAAAGTAATCATCATTGCACCTTCATTGTTTGGAGCAAATTTGACAGAAATTTCATAATATACTGTATACTCAATTTTAAAGTTGATAATGATGGAGTACAGTATTATGAAAGACTAAGAAAGTTGTGAAAGACTTCAAGAAATGACACAATAAAAATAGTAATGACAATAGGAGGATATCATCAATAACAGTTGGACGTCGCATTCGAGGATAACAAGGTTTATATACCATTATACAAGAATATACGTAAAAATGACAGCTATCAGCTGTGTAATAATACTGAAATGAGTTAGTGGAATGAGTGAGTGGAATCAGTTATAAATGAGATGATGTTTGAGGCAGTTTTTAAAGTAACATTATGTAGTGCACTGTTTGATGTTTCTGGTAAAATGTTGAATGCGCGAGGACCTAAAGATGATGTGTATTGACCTGCTGTCTTGCTAATCTATTTACATTTTATGTGGCTTGTAGCTTCTGAGATTGTACATGTTATGTAATGTGGATCATGTGAAATTTTGTTCTTTTCTGGCTGACATGTTGTTGTATAGTCTGCATATCTGCTTGAGGTAGAAGTATGAGTGTCTAACATCAAGTGTTGGTATTTAAAAATATCTCCACAGTGATTCAGAATCAGTCCAAGGCGATGCCGGTGCAATAAGTATTCTAGAATTTTGTTGATTGAGAGCAACATATTGAATATGATGGGTGAGTAATACTCTAAGTGAGGTCTGATAAGGGAGTTAGGATACAGAATAGCTGTAAATTGATCAATATACTAAGGATTATGTGTAACTATCCATAGTATTGGTAGCACCTTAACCTTAATGATTGATATATGATCCATGATAGATTAATATCAAAATAGAGGCTGTGATATTTGCCTGAGGGAGAGGATTCCGCATTTGGACAATCGACTACTACATTAACAACAGTTTTATTTCAGAAATATGTGTGTAATAGAAACAAATAATTTTATTCTCTGAACCTTGCATTGAGTGTTGTTTTTCTAAGTAATCTACATCGTAAATCACTAAATAAACACGCAGTAATCCGTTCGTTAAAGGAAAAGCCAACAAGGCTCGCCCGAAAGCACGAATACTCGTTCAAGTCACGCTCCAGTGGCGGAAGTGTTAATCGTACTACCCATGAATGGAGCATAGCTTACATGAGAAATTAGACTATTATCTGGTTTACATTGTCGTGACACTTGATATAAAGTGCGTCAAAATAGGAAAGAAGTTATTTTCCACTGTGTACATCGTATTTGCAGAAAATTTTCCCATTTAGGATTGATATTTCGCAATTTGGGGTTCACTGTGCAGTATACAGCTGAAGGGCGAATACGTAATACTTCAAAAAATGGAGGGACTACATTTTAACACTCAATATATATCAAACAGAACTTTTAGTTGGCGTTCATATCTAAATATTAATCAGAGTTTGTTCTATTTGTTATTTCATATCAATAGTATATTCATTATTTCTGTTATTCCTACATAGTAATGTACACAGCCATGTAACAGTTGTCTCCGGTAAAATTTAACCACAGGGAAAACAAAAATAACAAGAGGCCAAAGGGGCCTCAAGATGCTCGCATGAAAAATGAAAAAAAGACAGGAGACCGTGGAGGCCATCATGATATAATGCCAACAAGGAGACTGACTGACATTAAAAACAAGGGGCCAAAGAGACCTGAAAAGACCCATTAAAATACGAAAATAAGAAAATACAGATTGGTCGATAAAGCTTGGCTGAAATCTCCTCTAATTGCCTAAATAGAAATGACCTCAACGAATCTGAATGAGACGTACACAGACAATATCTGCCAAATGGCAGACCTCCACAATGAAGGGATCTAGAGAAAAAGATTTTTTAAGAAAAAAAGAACATAAGCAGAAGTTACATCCCCTAACAGCAATGACAATATCATTAACAAATCTTAAGACCCATCCAAGGACAATATTTGCCGAATAGCAGACCTTTGCGATAACCGATTCTTGAGAATAAAATTATTCATTGAAAAAAAACAAACACTGACAAAAGTTACCTCTTTTTGCTGCAATGACGATACCATGAACATATCAGAAGAGACTACCCTAAGGATGATATTTTCCAAGTAGCCGACCTCTGAGATAAGCAGTTATTAGAAAATTTTAAAATAAAATATACACACATCGACAGAAGTTACCTACCCTTGCTGTGAAGACAATACCATAGACAAATCCATAACAGACCAATGCAATGAAAAAATTTTCCCAGATGGCAGACCTCTGCGATAAGCGGTTCTCGAAAACATTTTCAAGAAAAAACCAACATCGGCAGAAGTTACCCCCCCTAGCTGCGAGGACGACACCATTAGCAAATATATAAGAGACCAAACCATAGACAATATCTGCCACATGGCAAACCTCTACGAAAAGCGGTTCTAGAGAAGATTTTTTCAAGAAAATGTTAACATCGGACAGACGGACGGACGGACAATGGACGTTATGTGGTTGGCGTTCGTAAGTTTTGGATGCGTGGTAAATGTGTGGGGACTGTGGTATTACAGTATATAGTAGTTTATTAGAAAGTAGGATAGTGAATATAATTGTATCTGTACAATCATGGCTAAACGTATTATTGATTGTATTAACAGCATTAGTCATAGAATTAATTTGTTACATTGAATCAAATTTATCATCTGAAATTAATGATATTCCCCTATCAATAGCGCGAAGCCCAAGTATTGTTCATAAATGGTGGCGCAAGTTTTGAACAGTTGGCACAAACCTATTCGATTTGGCGAATATTTAGACTCGGAAATTTTGGAAGCCAGTGTGAACCCTGCTTGTTCACCATTTTGATACAAGAAACGTGAAGAGTGGTCGTTGGTTTAGGAATTAGTTAGTATGGGAGTTGCAAGTGCTACTTTACATCGGAGAAAGTGTTAGTAATTATGACTAAGTAATAAAGCTAATGCCCTAGATATGTACGCTGATGGCCATCCAAGCTTTTTCGCAGCCCCCATCTTGCCAGAAGGCTCTCAAAAATCCTTGATGAATTTTAATTGAGTTATTTGAACCTTATTTAGGCACCATATTCAGAGACACTTGTTAAGTGATAGCCTTTTAACAACAATACAAACTTTTTAATACCAAGACACTTGGGTCACCACAAAACTGACACTGTTGCCCTTAAAGCAATTTTTTGTTATGTCTAAGCAAACGTATGCCCAACAGGCATAATTGGTGACAATTTAAGCACAGATAATCATTTTCTGCCATTTAGTAGTAACCTGAACTACTTTACTATATAATGGGTCATTTGGGAGAACATGAAATACAAATTATGTGCCGCAAATATTTTTGTTGTCTGAGGTTGGAAGTGTTTCTAGACAATTATGGTACTAGATTATACCACAGACATCTGCGTAAAATTACTGTTTTTGTTGTAATTCCAATATATTGTGATTTCCACCACTGATTCCAAACTTATGGCTACCAGTCGAGGGGAGATTACTTCATACATGAATGCGGACATTTGTTCTATACTTTATAATAGCTAATAATTTGTAGGTTCTATGTTCCAGCCGGAGGCTGTGTGCTAAATATGCAGGCACTTAAATATAAGAAGCCTGCCTGCTGTCAGATATAAGCAGCCTGGCTGCTGTCAGATATAAGCAGCCTGCATGCTGTCAGATATAAGCAGCCTGCATGCTGTCAGATATAAGCAGCCTGCATG
>WURV02075003.1:0-20991 GCA_011762755.2 Epimenia babai | reverse complement strand
TAGTTATTGTGTGTAGTTATTATGTATAATTATTGTGTATAGTTATTGTGTATAGTTATTGTGTATAGTTATTGTGTGTAGTTATTGTGTATTATTATTGTGTATAGTTATTGTGTATAGTCAATGTGTATAGTTAATTTGTATAGTTAATTTGTATAGTTAACGTGTACAGTCACCGTGTTAAGTTCCCATCTCTAGTCAATCTGTATAGTTATTGTGTATAGTCACCGCGTATAGTCCCCGTGTAAAGTTACCTTGCATAGTCATTGCGTCTAGTCACCGTGTTTCGTCACCATGTAAAGTCACCGTGTATAGTCACCGTGTATAGTTAATTTGTATAGTTACTGTGTATATTTATTCACCTTGCATAGTTACCGTGTATAGTCCCTGTGTATACTCCCTGTGTAAAGTTACCGTGTATAGTTTTTGTGTATTGTCACTGACTATAGTTAACTAACTTTCTGTGTAATTCAGGACGCAATACTTTGCCCGCAACTATTTTTGGTGTTTTGTGATTTATTTGAGCAGCCTGCTATTTTATTTGGATTTTACGTTTGAGCAGCCGTGTACATTAGACACTGTCTCCACGCCCGTCGCACTAATAGACAACTATACATCGGAAAGCCCATTATGGTTTTAGTTTAATACTTCCCTTCACGTAATCACATTTCATAGACGGTAATTTGGCACGATTTGCGAGGCGCTAGCGCGAACAGACGAGTCTTGCCTGCGCTAACTTCTCAAACGATTAGGAAAACTCGATTAGTTCGATCTAATTTACCGGCACTACACGCGACAACTCAATTAACGGTTAGTATGACGGCGATGAATGGGATGGCGGTTACACGCGAGATGTCACTTTCATTCAGCGGAAAGGCAGCACGCAGGTAACGGAACATCAGAAAGAGCGCGTGTCTAACGGAACATCGGGAAGAGCACATGTCTAACGGAACATCGGGAAGAGCACATGTCTAACGGAACATCGGGAAGAGCACATGTCTAACGGAACATTGCGCGTTAGCGTTCGCTAAGTCGTGTCATCGGAAAGTTAATGAAGCAAACGCCGTAACTATCGACTCTGAAATAGCATCACTGTATCTTCACGATTTACGTATACTATTGATTGTCATGCACCGAATAAATAAGCCCCACTGCTTGCCTGTTTTCATAAATACACGGAATTGTTTGACGACTAGAATAAACCCGTCGGTCACAAGCTGCCAGTGGTGCAGTGGTTGCCCCGTCGAATTCGCGTATACCGCGCATGTTCTTCGTTCTTTCCATCAAATGAAAAAAACAGGATTTTCCTGCTTAAACATGGGTAATTTCTTGAATATGGGTATTGTGAATACAATTAAGATTTAGGAAGGAGAGCGCCATATTCGTGAAATCTCTACACCAATGGAATATCATTTCATCTCTTACCGAACGGTGCATCTTGGAGGGGGAGGGGTAATAATTTTTATTTCTAAAATGAACTGAGAAACTTCGATAGTTATTCGGCATCTTGCCATTACATTGATTGAGGTTTGGTTCCCGGACGCAAACCGAAGTGAAATTATATAGGAATCTCGCATCGATACGCTACACACGCGGACGGCGTACGAAGATGCCAAACGACGGAATACAATCATTACTACGATTATTATTAATGGTATATCACCGCATGGCGAAATGTAATTTTTCCTCTCCTGCCTGACCCTAAACAGCAACAGATCCGATCGACATGCTGAATCGCGGATTGATTTTCGAGCCATTATGGACGAGACGCCCGGAGATGTGGTGTAATGACGCTCTCGTTCCAGATCGAAGTGGGTGACATCGCGACAGCGCAGCAGCGAGAACAGGACGACAGGCATGTACCAGTCATTACATAAGCATTGACAGAATAGACAGCGATAAACGTATTAATAGAAAGGCAAAATGGTATCTGATACACGCAGCATATGTACCGCCCATGGGTAACGAGATTTTTCAATTTACGCTTCTGACGAGTCGCTGTTCAGTGAATCGTGATAAGTGCATTGCTGACGAACGGTCAAGGCGTGTAGGATGAGGCCCACGTAAAGCGGGAGGTTTCTAAAAGGGCAGCGCAAACCACGCATTGCTGCTCCACACCAACCTTAAATAAAGTCTAACGGGCAAAGTGGGGCATCCGATGTGTCGATGGTCTCCTCCATTATACCTTTACTTGACGTTGACAGTTTATCATTGTCAGTTGTCGAGGCTATATGCTGGTCGTTGATAATCTGCTAACAAACTTCGGGTATACCAGACTTATGATAATCAGTTTTATTTTTTCAGTTGTTTGCGATCCGAGTGAACGCTCATTGTCGCCTCCGTCTTAATTAGTTTTGTCGTTTTGTTATGAATAAACGCGACATTTCGTGAATTCCGCGCTTCCCCGGAATGATTTCACGGGATCTGCACGATTACCGACTTAATCAATGAATCTGCACGATGCCGAAATAAAAAATGCAGGCTACGCGCACAAACTGCACATTCGCTAAAATTACGGTCTAGAAATATTTCACTTCGGTATGATGCGCTGTGAGGGATATCAAACTGTTGGACCCGGAGTGTGAAGCGACATTCTCGACAGAGGGGCTTACTAAGATATCAATACTAATAATACTTAGTTAATTAATGTGCACAGCAAGAAGTAATATTTACTGCGCGGACGTAGTTAACCTGCGGGGAAAGCTCGTTGGCTGAAGCCTCGGTCGAGTAATGTCGGGGGCTTGTTTTTGCCTGTAACAGGGACGCCTCCGCCAATCAATTGTCGTAAATCAAAATTCAACAAGCAATACAGATAGCTTTAACGAGCAGTTAATAAATGTCTTTATCCATCCCTCGAGAAGGCGGCCTCGTCTTGTCAGCGAATCGTGTTTAGTTCAATATTTAGATTTTCAGCCGCTGCCGCGTACTCTTAGGATGGAAGAAAGATACTTTTAGTATTTAGAGAGTGCTGCTTTTACCTTAAGTCACATTGCGGTTTTTGAAAGGCGCAGCCATAACAAAAATCGTCGACTATCAGGGTTGCTGTTACAAAAAAATAGTCGAATGTCAGGCTTACTGTTGCTTCATAAAATTAGGAGAATTTTATGCCAGCTTCAGAAAACATCAAAAGAGAAATGCACAGAAAAAACAATACCGTTTGCTTGGATGTCGTGGGTTCGGTCCTCAGAATAGATCATGTTACTTCGGTCCATTTCCCCCTACTATTATTATAACCTATTGGCTACCGCCATTAATTCACGGTACAACTCAGCCATTAGATTTTTAGGGTCTATCGCAGCTTGTTAGAGATATCTATGCATATCGTTGAGAGAATCATACAGACGTTAAATGTCGGCGTGTTCTCAAAACAATGTTGAATACCAAGATGCGTAGGAGAAAGTGTGCCTATGTAATTCAGTTGGTAGAACACCCGATCGGCTATCTGGTGGTCGTGGGTTCGGGTTCGGCCATAGAGAAGATTTTTTGTCCATTACTCCGCCATTATTTATAGAACAACAGTAGCTGCAAGCCCAAATTTAGAACACTTATGTCGATGAGATACGTGTAATTATTGTGCAACCGGTGACGATTTTATGATTCATACAGTATACACGCACATTCTTGGATATAAGTGGATTTAGTAAGGATGTAGATTCCTCGTAATGTAAACTCTAGTCTAGACTAAATACAATAAACCCTCGGCTATTTCATACCGCAGCCGATGTCATCTCTGCTGCTCGCATCGCGTCTGATATTTAATTCTCAAGAGTCACACCTTGATATATTAACAAAGATATCAAAATTCCCTCGACATAAGAAACAAACGAAAAATGTCATGCCATGTTCGATGACGATCAATTGAAAAACGAGCCAAGAGAAAAACCATGGCATCGCGTTGATCGCAGGCGCAAGAGACGTGAGAGAAGTGTTGATTTTTTTCTTTGAAACTTTTGGATATGACTGCGCTTTGAAATAATTTAGAGGATGTGGCAGGAGGCACTTGAATCGGCGTTCGATGAAACAAATGTAGTTCAGATTAGCCTGCTGTTTTGATTGATGATAGGTCGTTAATAGAAAGGCGAGATACAAATGTCGTTAATGGAAAGTGGTGATAATGACGGTTATTAATGGGAAGAGTAGTTTTCAGGGATGGGTGATCGGGAAGATCATTGATGGCACAGGGCGGTGTGATAGAATAACCAACTAGAATAAATCGCATGAAGTGTAGTTGCTGCCCGAATGCAACTAAAATACGTATCGCAGGCAGACACTGATAGTATTAAACGAGGAATACGATGAGATATAGGCCAACACATGGTTAGTTTATTCTAGAACTAGACGAGGGTCGATTTTAATTGGTGTGTGAAGTGACCCTATTTTCAAGGAGAGTGACTACTCGCCGTACGACCGCCTTTCAGGCTATTTTAAATCATGCCGGTCTACGAGGGACAGCGACCTTTGTGTCTACGTGAAACCTGTCAGAGGCAAGGTTATGTTGCTGGTCATTTCACTAGACCGGTCTGCGTCGCGATTAACATCACGCGATGCTCTCATTAAACGAATTAACTCGGAATGAAATACACTGGACGATCATGACGAGGTACATCGCTAATGTGATAGTTTTACGTAGCTTGTGGTACTGCAGTAGATATATAACTCCAGCCTTATATCGTAGTTATACCGTAGTCGTAAACACAGACCGTCAGCTACTGCGCCATCTCTCCCTAGTCACCTTAGGTTGGAATGCGGAGTGCTGGGAATAGTCGGGATTGGTGCGGCAATCTGGGATCTGAGGTCTAGCAATGTCTGAGCGATAGAAACAGTGAGATCGACACCCGGGATCTGAGGTCTAGCAATGTCTGAGCGATAAAAACAGTGAGATCGACACCCGGGATCTGAGGTCTAGCAATGTCTGAGTGATAGAAACAGTGAGATCGACACCCGGGATCTGAGGTCTAGCAATGTCTGAGCGATAGAAACAGTGAGATCGACCCGCCCCTTGAAGACATTTGTGGCCCTGTAAGAATTCTGCATTTAGACTTATCCACATTCGAATAGTCACGCGACCGAAAACACGAAACAAACACGACCTACCTGAAAACTTTGCCGATGGAATTTCAAGTGATAGGCACCTTGAACAAAGTGTATAATCTCACAAACCACGAGACAATAACAAGGATATTTAGCAAGACGGAAAGACGACCAGTTCACGGGAACTATTTTGGTGAGAGACAGATAGACCGAGAGGCAGATGCAGAGAATTCGGCAGTCGTGTCTACGATATTCGGTAGTTGTGTCTACGACATTCGGTAGTTGTGTCTACGATATTCGGTAGTTGGTCTACGACATTCGGTAGTTGTGTCTACGATATTCGGTAGTCGTGTCTACGATATTCGGTAGTTGTGTCTACGATATTCGGTAGTCGTGTCTACGATATTCGGTAGTCGTGTCTACGATATTCGGTAGTTGTGTCTACGATATTCGGTAGTTGTGTCTACGATATTCGGTAGTTGTGTCTACGATATTCGGTAGTTGTGTCTACAATATACGGTAGTTGTATGTGGTGCGTGACATTCTGTCGTCTGCGTCACATATAACCACGTGACTGATTCGCATGCACTATGCAGACAAGATGTCTTTTTCCGCGAATAATGTTATTACTGGTGATCTTCCGACGGACTGCCGCGACACAACATATTTTATGAATGCCATCTACGTCCGAGCTATAACAATCGGCGTGGATACCGGGTGCCGATCCGCACCCTGTAAACGGCACTCCGCTAAATCAAATGTCACGTAAGTCATCGGTGGGTAGGAGGTGTGATACAATGAGACGGAATGATACAGTATTGGTTGGCAACGTTCATGTCTTCCTGTTGAACTGAATCGAGTGTGTGTGTGTGTGTGTGTGTGTGTGTGTGTGTGTGTGTGTGTGAGCGTGTGTATTTGTGAGGGTAAATAGTGTGTCTCTCATATATGTGTGAATGACTTCTCGGCGATGAAACGCGGAAGGGTAAGTTAATACAACGTCTTATAATAGAACATTCCAGTTCATTCTCAACGTTGTAATAGAATATCTCGTCTGTTTCTAAACCTTTATTAACGATTTTGTGTCATTAATTTATGAAGAACTCGCGTTTTACGGCAAAGCATGAAGAATTTTAAGTAATAAAGAAACGTTCGAGGCATTCATTATCAGGGAACGTAAATTTTACTTAATATACCGAAGGGTAAATACGAGTCATTGATTGGTCACGTTTAGACAAGTCACCCTTACGAGCCCGTGGGTCACGATTTGATACGACGGATCGCCATTAATATCAGGATTGTTCCGCCGAACTAAAGCACGCGTCAAACGGATGATTAGAGCGAGCAACCATTACCGGGCTCGGAGGTTATGTCGGATTACGGCTCGGCTCCCAGCGAACGTGCCAACGATTCTAAAGAAAACAACACGGGCGATCATATACGCTTTACTAAGACATTATTCTAAGTCCACTAAACACATAAAATTTCTATCTGCCAACGGCCGTATATCAACAAGACTCCTAGAGAGTATAATTCCACAACTGAGGACGCATTGTCAAATGGCAAGTACGTGGGCAAAATCGATAGTATGCACTGCTAGCGATATGTCGCAATTTTCGTCCCATTAAGAGTGAAACGCGAAAGAGAAACTGCTGCGAGCGTAAGTTGATCAGTACAAAGACCGATATTGTAGTATGCGCTTGCGCAATGGAATTTGTAGTTAATCAGCGAACGCTTGAAACGCCATACCTTATGAAGGCGTCTCAGCATATCGGAGCATACCGTGGTGAAGGAAACCCTCATCTTATAAATGAGTTTATTTATATATTCAAATACAATAGTTAACATTTTTATTACCTACGTTTTTATTACCTACTAGAGTCTGCCAAATGACGTCCTAAAGCGCGTGATCGGGACAGCAGCACCGTGGCAGATCCCGGCGCCAGACCCAGGCGCCAGAACCCGACGTGCTCATAACAATTTTCAATATTTCCTCAGAGCATATTAGAGCGTCTTGCCGTTTATAAAATACTTTTGTCGACTGCTTATAGTTACGTCAGCAAGATATTTGGCTAGGTACCGTACCTATAGATAAATCAAACAACACCGGTTGTATTGCCCAGGCCTTGACCGATCCAATTTCCAGTTCGAAAGTCGAAAAGTGCTTTACTGTCTAGTGTCATTATTCGTACGGAATTGTATGTTTGCTAGTGATGAACATATTGAATGCGACTACTTACAGAAGAATGAAGAAGTTATGGATGTCAGAGCACGACAATCGCGGTTGGTCCAACCTCATTCTCAGGCACTGAGTGTTCCCGTATGTAGAAGGATAGTTATAAAGCGACATAAATACACGTTCTGTATTAAAACGATCAAGCAAATATGTACGTAACCTGGGAGCGCAATTTAGTATCAATGTATTCATTAGCCTATGGCAAAATCTTACTCAAAACTTAATACGAAAAACATCTCTCTCCACATTAATCGTAGCTAAAAGCTTTCCGGTCAGGCTATAAAATATAGAGAAATCCACCTCTGATACAGTTTTTAACTAAAGTCGCGAGATCACAAAAAGCAATGTCGCTCAAATTGGAAATACATCAAGAATGAAGCGTCATTGGAAGCGTTGGGAAACTCATGTCATAGTCAAGTATGTACTGTTAATTAATGCTTTATCGGGTCCAGTTCGGACGTTCGTCCTCCATAACCACACTGGGAAGACTAGACAGACACCTATGGTCAGATGAGGGAAGGGTCATTTGCTCGCCACATATAGAATGGTATGTTGCTTACACGGAGTATCGAATCAAAGTTTTGTAGATTGAACGTCATCGAACGAACTACGCCGGCTGACCTTCCGACCTTTTACCCGTTTGTGATATACTTGAATACTGAAAAATGCAGGAGGGGACAGCAAGAACATCCGTAGGTCCAGTGTTTATATAACTCTTCAGAGATGACCAAAGTTACAAGGGCACGACCAAAATATGGTAGTTTTAAAATGCTAGTCATTCAATACGGAGTTACGTTATCCTTTTGTGTTAATTAAACAACAGTTACATGCAATTGGAAGTATGGAAAAGCACAGGCGATGTCGAGAGATCTTAGTTCATTAAAGTAAGAGGAAAACGCAGAATGGATGAAGAAATAGAGGATCTGATAAATGCCAAGATCTAAAAGACGTAATCTCCTATCTGGAATTGCGGACATGAAATTAGCGTTTTATAGGGGAAAGCCGCTTTCGCTAATCTTCTTTGGCGAGACATAGAATTCGCTAAAGATATTAGACGGATGACGTAATGAATTACTGGCGCAAATTCAGCTAGATTTACGGTCTGGTAGGATTTTTATATGCGGACGAACGGAAAGTGTCTGAAATGCAATCTATCCCGCGTGCGTTATTAATACGTTTTGCAAGCGTCCTTACGATATCGGTGCGTTTTGGTGAGTGAGAATTCTCGTTGTATTTGCCGATATTGTCGGTATCGGTATGATTACCTAGCTAGATCGTTCTCAGTTGGTGACGTCCCATCGGATAGCCACGTGATTAAAGAGACTACTGCCTGACACGCGTTCGCGTATTTATGGAAAACTATATGAAGGGCGCGCTGTTAACTGATCCATCATCCGTCGACGCTGAGCATACGACGAGGCGGTGTAGAAAATGTCCTCAAACACCAACTGACGAATAGTCTAGGCGCTGTGGGGCCGAGCAACAAGAATTTTGTAATTAATCTATCAGAAAACGCCATGGCGATGTATCCACCATATATCTGTTCTAATGATTCGATAATTATCGATGTCATAGCAGCGTCGTTATTATACGGATGGTCCGTAACAATGTATTGTTAGACCGTTCACATCGCTTGTCTATAACAGTGTCTTGGTTGATACATGTTTTAGTCATATTTCTATAACCATACCTGTTATAGCTATACATGTTCATGGGAACCGATTTGGTTTTTGACATGTTCCCGGAACACGACCTGCCCTTTTTCTGGAGAAAGTCAAGATGCCGACTATATAACTAACGATTACATGGTTATATATAACATTTTAGCGAGTCAACACTACATACGAAACACACTTCGCTCTGCGTTGTGGCTATAATAGCATAGATATAGGAAATTGCGTCATTATGACGTGATCAGACCTCCGATTAGGAGCTGAAATCGTAAGCTGTCTGTCTCCGT
This sequence comes from Epimenia babai, assembly GCA_011762755.2. Lineage (NCBI taxonomy): Eukaryota > Metazoa > Mollusca > Solenogastres > Cavibelonia > Epimeniidae > Epimenia > Epimenia babai. The sequence goes on along the minus strand of WURV02075003.1, from coordinate 11,767 downwards.
TGACGTGCTGACTCGCGGAGAGATAGCGCAGCTTCTCGTCACCGTGGCTGGGGTCCATTAACCGTCCAGCCATTCACTCATCGGCCGTCATGGTGGATATTTTAGTCATACGTGATTAATGTTTTCTTATCGCGGGACTTAATTTTATCCTTCAGTTACGGTTCGTGCGTGATTTATCGGTTCGGTCTCGTCACCAGGTATCGAGTATCACACGGTCGAGTGACGACAGTTTGCCGCGCTGCTCGATATATCGCTTCTTCATCTGTGATTTATTTTGTCTGTTAAGAGACTAACGATATTTTCGAGTCGTCCGCAATTAGGCAGGCAATATGTGGCGACAAGCCCGGAGATTTAACAGCCAAGATTGGCATCTAATCTCCAGCAGCGAATATCTTCGGATTTTCCTTCGTCTCAGGAGGCACCCGCGGACCTGATCGCCCATCGACCTCGCCTTGATGGCGGCCATGAATCTCGCTGTATGCCACCTGTGTTGCCACTCTCGACGTGTATTACGCTACATCGTTCGTGAAATGACTGCAAACGAACGTCGGTGATGAAGTCCCGTCCCCCAAACATAATATGTATATTTGTACGTATTAATGTGGGGATATTTGCAAATTGAGACATTTTCCCAGCGACATTAATGCACAGTACAGTAACGTAATTTAACGCCGTCCATTAAGATGCTAGGGATAAAATATTATTTTCCGGAAAACGAAAAAAATCAAGTTTTTGCTAGTTCCATCTTTTATATGCGAAGGAATCGATGTAATACGAGAGTACTTCTAATCCATCTGTTGAAGCAATGTAAATTGAACTCTCTCCGCAGCGTCCATATGTGGCGTATAATGATGATAAAGTAATTGCCCCGCCGTTGCTATTTGTGGAGTGGAGATAAATAGAGAAGCTAGCTACGTGCATTCTAAACCAAATATAGATCTCTCGGTCGCTATAGATCGGGGAGACGCCTAAGTGTTCAAATACATGCAGCACAGATGATCAAGCTGAATAGAATCAAGTCCAGGGTTGTTTGTCTTCTATTGCATGCATCGGTGAACTAAAAATGCTCTCCTCAGCTGGTAAAGAGGGTCGGGGGAATGGCCAAACTTGATTCGGGCAAGCGGTGTGCGTGATAATCACGCGATAATCACGTGCCATCGATGTGATCTTGCGCGACAGCAGTATTCAAAACCTTATTTGATATGTCGTCCCAATTGATATAAAGCTGTTGAATCGTTAACATCAATCCTGCATTCACGTAATTTTTCACGCTCTGTATTTTCTCTGTCGAGGAAGTACGTATTCCATTAGTCACCTGCGTCCGCGCGGTATCATTCGTTTGAATTAGGTTTTTGTGCGTTTCCTGTTATTTTGTTGGTTCATCTTTGAAGAATAGAGAATCTACGAAACCCACTCGTATAGAGCCACAGTCGATCGCTGGAGATAAGTGTAAGTTACGGTAGCCAAGGGGCAAAACAAGAAAGGCGACATGCAGGTTGTTGCGGGTTGTTGTTTCTATCAAGCGCGACCTTTTACGTGAGAGGTATTGAGGGAATGAGTCACCCAGCATATAGAATAAGAGCTTTCCTGCTTTACTGGGAATGTTGAAACACCTTTGTAATTAAGTTTATTTTTGTTCAACTCATTGACGTTCAGTCAGGTGACCGACATGCTGAAAGTTGCTGACGAATATAACAATTAACATTCGTGAATGTACGACATTGTTCGTCTGATATCACTAAAATAAATAAATGGAATAAATGAAAAATACCGGAGCGACACTAAAACTTCTGTGTTAACTTCGCTTATCATACGGATGCGGTTACAGTACAGAAAATTGCGTCTCTTGCACTCGCGGCTTCGAGGGATCTAAGATCGATACCAGGAAGCCTTTCGTCAAGTGGTGTGTGCATTTAACTCATAACCTAAAGGTTGCGGCTTTAAATCGGCTCACCATTTGAAGTTTCTGCAGTAATAGTCAGTAATCTATCCCCGATTGTGGAGTAAACCTGTCTTTAAAATGAGTAGATGCTCGATATCATCTTTGACGGGCGATATGCGAGCGTCGACGATATTGTATCTGCGCTGAATAGCTACCGGAAACATTGTTTGTGAACAGCATGTGACAGCCTTTATTCGCCTTTTATTGGCGCTCAATAAATGACGTACTGAACTTTTTACCTTTACGCTTGCCTACTTACGTGCATGCCTGATCCGTAGAGACGATTAGGACATACCCGACATCATTAAAGGCATATTATTTATTCACAGAGTATTACAAAAAAATATGGGAGCAGCTGAATTCCATTACGCAGTCGAAATAATAATGCCTGGTATTAGTTTGGATTGAACAGCAATACAAATTTACTATTTACTTCGTGGCTTGCCTGTGATTCACGTGACACATTGTCATCAACCTAGCGACGTTTTATAAAGATAAATGATTTGGTTAGATATTATCCAGCTTGCGCGAGCAAGCCTTCCATTACGCGAAGATTAAAACCAGACGACAAAGAATTCGCGACTTAACAGACACATCGCACAGACAGAATATTAATGTGTTTATCATAAACATAGCTTATTCAAAGATTTTTTATTGATATAAAGTGTGTCTGACTGCGACAGTAATAATACGCTTCTATGTAATGTCTTTCATGTTATTTTATAGACAACATCCATTATCTCAGCGACATTTTTTACCGACGAGTGACGATAATGTAGAGTCTATGATTGCTCCCGATATGCGTTATACGTAAAGATAAAACCAGTGCTTTTTATCCACTGTAACGGCAGTTACATCAAGCTATCAATCAATCAATCGTTTCGCTATATACTCTGGCCATAGCGCTCATCTCAGTTCGCTGATATATGTCACTACATTCATATGGTTCTGATATACTATTGTACTACATTCATATGTTGGTAACAAAATATTCCTATATTTATATGTTGCTAACATATATTAGCATATTCATATGTCGATAGCATATGTGAGACATCGAGTTAAATCTGTGATCAGGATGTTTTTTTTTTGCAAAAACGATATTGGAGAAGGTATTAGGGGTAGCCAATGTGATTCTATTAATAGCTGGAGAGAAATGCACCGATAAAACCTATACCACTGATAAGGCCCCATCAGAGGTATAGGTTTGTTCGGTGCATTTCTCTCCAAATAGTGGAGAAGTTCCATAGAGACGATGCAGAGAGAGAGCATCCGAAAGCAGGCTGCCTGAGAGAATATGAGACCTAACACAGCCGCGATACAAGAGCTGCCCATATTCGATGAACCGATAGATGTAGAGTTTGTACCAAAAATGCCACAAATCATATAGTACATCGACTAACGACTCGAATAGTTTTAGTTGATGACCGACGCAAGCATAACACAACATGGACCCCTAGTGGACATCATCAATCCACGCGCTATCATGGGGTATTTTCCACAAGGAATGATGTTTGACCTCGTAAAACCCTTACTCAAGAAATCTAACACTAATACGAGCTTTGCTAAAAATCTTAGACCTGTCTCCAACCTTATGCCTCCCTTCAAACATATCGAAATGATAGTTCACTGTCAAAATACATGAAATTATAACACAAGACAATCTTTATCTGCAATATTAATCTGCTATAGAATAGAAAATTGTATAAACGTCTGTTGACCACTTCACACCATACTCTTCTCACATACTTGCATATGTATTAGATATTTCAGCCACCTTTGGTACTCTTGACCATCAAGTATTGCTTTCCGCACTCTCCACTATCTTCAATATTAAAAAACCTCGTTAGAATTGATTAAGTCGTACTTAACTGACCGCACAGTTAGACACAAAAATTGTCGATGATATCTCCCATACGTATCCTCTATCACACACTGTGCCTCAAGGTAGTATCCTGGGGCCACTACTCTTCACTTGTTATATTGCTCCCCTAGATGACATAATCACGGACTATGGTGTGAATCATCATTTCTATGCTAATGGCAGTCAGCAGTGGGTGCCCGTTAACCTTAACAACCAAAATCAGGTGATAAAATCAGCAGTATGGAAGGCTGTTTCAATGGTCTGTGCACGGCTGTCAAGAAATGCGCTAAAACTTAAAGCGGACAAAAAACAAAAGAAATCATACTCGCCTCTAAAAATCGAAAAAATTCTCAAACAACATAGCCTTCTAATTGGACAATGTCGTCATAGTCATAAGTGATCCGGGTGTAACCACCCTCAATCATCAACATCTAACTCTACACAAGCAGATCACATCAGTATATTTTAAGTTACGGAATATCAACATTTCTTTGACATCTTTTATATGGGAATATGTGAATAACTAATAGTTACAAGGATTTGTTTATGTTTTTTATTAAATCACATGCAGACTTCTATAATTCGAATTTCACGGTATGCCAAACCACGATATAAACAGATTAAAAAAGCTCCAGAAACCCGCAGCTCGCTTAGTTACAAAGTGATGTGAACAATGACATATAACAATATCTTGTGATCTTATTGCCAACAACCACGCCACCAACACAGATTTCCTACAAATCATAGTAGATGTACGAATTAACATATTGAAAAAGTGACCAAACAAAGACATGCTAGTAAGAACTATTGTGACAAATACAAAACCTTGTTTACCATCGTTTTATCCATATCACGTCGATAATAATGACAACATTCTAGAAATATCAGCTTTTCCATAAAATAAAACGTGCACTTGTTCAGTGATTAATTAAAGAACCCACAGACTGTTGATGTACTAAAATCTTGCAGGCATGTATCCAATTTACGAAACGAATCGAAAAACATAGAGAGGATCATAGGCAACACATTAATCTCATATCAGCACACAAACTATTCACACCCAATCAATCAGCATACCGCAAACCTCAAAGTGTAGAAACTACACTAATATACTGTTAGTTGGGGTAGCCAATGTGGTTCTTTGAATAGCCGGAGAGAAATGCACAGAAAACACCTCTACCTATGACGGGACAGACATCCTATCAAAATGACAATGAAATTTAATTTTATACACACATCACCACTTTAGGATAATATATAGGGAAGTTCAATTAATAAAGTCATTCGCAGTCTCCACAGACACACTGACATCAGAACCTACGCCTCGCCCTTATGGCGTTCTTCATGGTACAATTTCAGGACCTACACTATTCACGATGTATGCAAAACCTTTAACACACATTCTTAACACTTAACACTAACACTCAACATTTATAACCAATCATATGCTGATGGCACACTGATATATCTGCCCGTCTATGTAAATTGCCCAACTGCCATGACAGATAAAACTATTATAGTAGAAACGTGCTTTGCTGAGATTCAGAGGTGGCTGGCAGCGTCTCAGGTTACAGCTTAATACAGACATAATTAAAACAGAATAATTACTCTTCACACTTAGATCAAGATAATATTCATCTTATACTTATCTTATTACTTAACTATTTATAAAATACTCACTTATATATCTTTATTAACATCGTTATCGTACCATTACCGTCATCGCCATCCTCATCGTTATCGTTATTTTCGCAAAGCGATTGATTTCAGGCAACATCTTGATAAATCCAATCAGCTAAATCTCAGACTTTTTCAGTGCTAAGTTACCTGAAGCATGTTAGCATCTTTAGCTATAGTTTTTTCAAGATTAGCCTCGTTTGCAGGGAATAAATCAAAGACAGTTTTTCGATCTGCGACGTTAGGCATTCTAACGATTTCATTCTTTTTGTCAATCTCGATTTTCACCCATTTGACGAGCGAAATTAGCGTCGTTAGTCGTCAGACATGTCGCGTGATAAAGGCGAGACTTCAACTATCTCGCGATGAATGATACCCCGAAGGATTGTATCAGTCTGCATTACATCGTTCGACATTGCTTCGGTAAATTTATTAGTTTGTTTCAGGACAATGCCCGTGTTATTGACGTCACATCCTCTCTATATTAGGTGGTTTTACATTGCTAGATATAAATTACTTCTGTCATCGTTGTGATTATCTGAATAAATATGGCTTGTTTTTAAGAAAAAAAAATTCCCAGGTCACCGGGATGTGTGAGAAACGGTTCTTAAAACCATCTTTTGAAAAATTCCATTAAACTTTAAATGATTCAAATCAATTTTCGAACAACACCGGGTAACCAACGTAGTCCTTACGTTCGTTCTCCGAAGATATAGCGTTTCGATCTCTGATCTCTAATGCAATCGCCCTGATAAGTTGTTAAAGATCATTCATTCAATGGAGCGCCAACCGTAGGGCTGCGATGACGTTTCATTCTGCTTCTGCATATATATCAAATCAACATACGCATCGTGAAAATGTGGAAATTGCCTGTTCTGTTTTGACTTTTTGTTACTGAAGCTTACATATTTGTTACATGCATCATGTGTTTACGTGTCAAACAAAAACAGGGTACATCGCTTTCGTGTGAACGGAAGTAAACAGTAATGGATACATGTATACATATCTGGTTCTAATAATTTATTATCGACTAGTGAATTTTGTGACGGTGGGCAGCCATGGGTGAAGAACGTTATGAAAACGGAGAAAAGGAAGAAGGTCATAGAATTGCAGGCGAGCTCAATAATTGAATAGCACCATTTACAGCGGCTAGCATTGACCACAAACATAAAATGCCGCCATTTCTATTTGATCTGTAATACGAGATAGCCGCTATAATTGGGGAATTCTTGGACTGTGACTTTTCTTGATCTACGGATCCTGGGAAAGTTTTCGTTTGACAAATTGTTACAAATTGCCGGCATCGCTACAAGACGTTATTGTCGGTTATTTGGCCAGTGTGGTATGCGGCGTCCACGCGGTCGATTCTGCATTTTAGAGCGATGCAATAAAAGACACCGTCGATAAATCAACGCTTGTCGGCGTGCGGCGATCGTGCTCCAGGGGTTATAACGCGTCACTGATATCTGACCTCTCTTCTCAGCAAATGGCCGATAACGTTAAATTGCGTGGCAGAGAAACCAACAAACAGACTCATTTTAGGCGGCTAAACACTGACAGTCTAAGAATAATGCTTGAACGGGAAGATAACCAACTTTTGTCCCATGGTTAGGTCGGTCGAGGGTAATTACAGAATAATCCCGATCGATTATCAAGATGGAAACCGCAGGCATAAAGTTAGTATGAAATAATACCCGAGCAAAAACGGACATATAGCGAAATGTCACAAGAAATACTCAAGTCATCTTCTCGAATTTCACATTAAAGACTTCCTAGATCCACATCTTATTGACGTAGAGCACTATGTAACCTCTCATCTCGCCTAAATTAACGAAAACTTCACTCCAGTTTGATGCGCTGCGCGGGTCTGTCACATCGTTTCAACAACCCACGATCACTGACGCGGTGAGATGTCGCATGGCGACTCGTGGAGTCAGCGGTTCTTTTTCTGTTCGTCTATCGATTCGTACAGAAATATCCATAACCAGTCTGAAAATCGTTCGAGCATCTTCTTATCCAAATCCTCCTTATCTGACCGTAATAACCCATTAAATTTGTCGTGTAGATCTGTCGGCATCTCTCTGATGGAGTTGTAATCTCCCGCGTTTGCCTCTACCAGATCTCACCAGCACGCTTGTACCAGCGCGAAATATCGACTGGGGGCATACACTCGGGGTATCGATATATCGGCTCATATTCTCGCTAGCTGAAGCCAACAGATGCGCTATCAATGTGATAGTTAAAAAATTGGTGAAGATTGGCAGCATTCTACAGCTTTAGGTCACGTGGTACATCTAAAAGTGGTCCGCGGAACGAAGTTACTGGATTGTGATTATTCTCTACCAGAGACTGAGCCAAGCGAACAGCATGGTTCTACAGTCTGTCGGTCTGTCGTCATTCAACATTTGGAACCAATAGGATGGATGAACAAACCGTCATCTGTCTGCGCAGACACGGGGCCTTACAATATGATGACTTCACAATCATATGAAATATAGCTAATTATCTTCAGTGACATCGTAATAAAGATTGTCTCGTTTGGCTCTACCACGTATCGAACAGTGGAGACATAGTGGATAAATACCGGGCCAGTTGTACACGCAGGGTCAGTGGTACACACAGGGCTAGTGGTACACACAGGGCCAGTGGTTCACACAGGGCCAGTGGTAGACACAAGGCCAGTGGTAGACACAGGGCCAGTGGTAGACACAGGGCTAGTAGTACACACAGGGCCAGTGGTAGACACAGGGCCAGTAGTACACACAGCCAAACCATACAACACGTGCCATAATGTCAACATAAAATTATACAAACTAATTTTCACAACAAATACGCCTTAATACAGTAGAATCGCCTCAGTATGGCCATCCCGCAGTATGGCCACCCCACAGTATGGCCATCCCACAGTATGGCCACCCCACAGTATGGCCATCCCACAGTATGCCCACCCCACAGAATGCCCATCCCACAGTATGCCCATCCCACAGTATGCCCACCCCACAGAATGCCCATCCCACAGTATGCCCAGCCCACAGTATGGCCACCCCGCAGTATGGCCACCCCGCAGTATGGCCACCCCGCAGTATGGCCACCCCGCAGTATGGCCACCCCACAGTATGGCCACCCCACAGTATGCCCATCCCACAGTATGCCCATCCCACAGTATGCCCATCCCACAGTATGGCCATCCCGCAGTATGGCCACCCCACAGTATGCCCATCCCACAGTATGCCCACCCCACAGTATGGCCATCCCGCAGTATGGCCACCCCACAGTATGCCCATCAAACAGTGTGCCCATCCCACAGTATGGCCATCCCGCAGTATGGCGACCCCACAGAATGCCCATCCCACAGTATGCCCATGCCACAGTATGCCCATCCCACAGTATGCCCATCCCGCAGTATGGCCATCCCGCAGTATGCCCATCCCACAGTATGCCCATCCCACCGTATGAGGCATTCCAGGATGTAGATGAACGATTTGTCACTTATAGTGTGGTACTCGTGTAGTTTCTGACGTTGTAACAGTGTAGAAGCTATGACCACCAGATCTGCACAAAAAGGTCAACTTGGGGTTGGTTACTCAAAGGAATGGTTTATCAAAGTAAAACAGCGATCACATTACCGTTGGTAGGTAATATGTTGAACATTAAAAATCTATGATCAAACATTTCAGGAGGTTTTATCGCTACTTAATTAATGGTTGTAAAAGTCAGCCGACTTACAATACTGCCTCTTTATAGATATAAGAAATTTCAAAATAACCCATTCCACAACCAAACTTTCTTAATATTCCACTCGAAACTCTCACTCTTTTCCTTTAATGGAAGGCCCGGGAAAATACGTAGTTTGTGTGAATGCGAACGGACAAACTCTGGCACGAAAAGTCGCGGTACGATCACTGCACGGTTGGCACCGACACGTGACACTATTTTTATTGAAAGGTATGACATCAACAAGTGTCCAAATTATCATAATAAGTAGGTCACTGCATCCTGCAGACACGTCTTTTTCAAGATAATAAAAACGGACTAGGGGAAATGTCACAAAATACATTAATTAATATTAGATTGAACACACGGACTTCTCTTCACTCAGTTTGTGCGTGGTGATTTCGGCTCTCGACAGAAGCGACATTTTTGCAGCGTATTACCTCCCGTGTTGTTAACGGAACCTTGCTCGTACCTTCCGTCAGCGAGCTTGTCGATCACATACAAACGAAATTTGGGAAACGGATAAGCGGATAAATACACTGTGATCTGATGGAGTCATGTCATTAAACTATATAACGACATGAACGTAAACAAGGGATTCTGTATTCGAGTGTACATAAGTCTTCTCTGACATATTTTCACTGTCGAGAAATAACAAGAAACACCTTTTGACCTGCTAAGATGAAAATAAAGAGCGACTCTGGTATTTTAAGTGAACTTTACCAGGTACAATGATGTAATCAAGTGTACTCGGAACGGTCGCGTGGGTGGTGCGGCTATGGTGGTTATGATACGCATGGTCGGTAATAATGCTAACCTACCCTGTTATATCCTGTTTCTCTAATTCTATTTACACATGTAGCGCGCACACAAACGATATCTATATATTCCACACTGTCATACACAATTCGCTATGTACTCTAGCTTAGCTGATACCATCATTTGGAACATCGATAATGTCATTAGACACGTGGCTAACAGACGGAGAAATCCATATATGTAACGCGTATTTCAAAGTCGCAATGTAGGTCAGCACTGTGTCGTACAGCTAGGGGGAGACGTTTCACATGTACGAGGGAAGTCGATAATGGAATAGGTCTTTGACGGCCTGTATATGTATACACAACCTTGGCTTCACAAAACTCGCCTTGTTATGTACTACAGTATATAAACAGTACGCAGGGTGATTTCCAAATATTGACAATGAAGGTACGCGTGCAAGAAGTAGTCCCTGTATGCGGTACTTGTTACTATATCGCTGACGAGATCAACATTAGTACTAAGCAAAACTACACACTTTAAAACGGGCCACATTTTCTTGTGATTCTGTTGGCGGCTCCATCGACGTATGTGCATCTCTACGGAGCCACTCTGCACAATCGCACGCAATAATCTTCTCTTGCCGTAGTACGCCATCAATACGCAAACGCAACGTTCTCACATCAGATTACTACGCGTCTCTCGACGTAAAAAACCGGCGCTGAGTATTATACGTTTCGGGCCGTTAGGAAGTAATTGGTCGGTGCCACTCAACTAATCATCCAATTATTGCGGGATTCGCCGACAGTTTTTTATTCGTATAACCGTATATGCGGCGGATATCCATTGTCGACAGCTGTCAATGTTCATGGGAACTAGAACAATGGAAAAATTGGACGTGCATACGGCAACTGCTCGACAAAAAGCGATGCCGCGTGATTTGCTAATATGCCGGGCCACTCTAGAATTTTTGATGAAATTTTGAGTGCGGATTTATTAAGGTGGCTGTACACGTTGCAATTATTGCATGGAATGCGCTTTCCAATACGCCTTGAAATATTTGCGGCCAATATTACAATGACACAGACAGTGAGCGGGGCGTTCAAGCCTCTTCCATCCTTCATATGACCGCGACGGCCCACGGCAACCTTCAACCGATTAGATGCTCGTCACGTGTAGTTAATGACCTTTTGTCTCGTTCCACAAGGCGCCGTTTATTCTTCAAAAAATGTTATTTAAAATTGCATTTTAATAAAACATTTAATTCGACCAAAAGAAAACTGGTCTTGTCTGAACAGATACTATTCCCGGGTAAATCCAACTGTCAATATTTGCTGTTGAAAATTAATTTTTGTTTCATTTACTGTCTTCAACAGCACGTGACAAACGGGTCGTCTCTCACTGGTCAAAGGTTGCCGCGCGACGTCACTACTTGTGAAAGATAGTACATGGTGCAACTTTAAAGAGTCAAGATGGCTTCTAATAAGAGCACGTGTTTTTTTTGAGTACTCGGCAAACCAGAATCGGTGTGTGTGTGTGTGTGTGTGTGTATGTATGTGTGTGTGTTTGTATGTATGTGTGTTTGCGTGTGTGTATCTCTGTGTGTGTTTGTTTGTATGTGTGTTTGCGCGTGTGTATCTGTGTGTGTGTTTGTATGTGTGTGTTTGTGTGTGTGTGTATCTGTGTGTGTTTGTATGTGTGTTTGCGTGTGTGCACCTGTGTGTGTTTGTTTGTATGTGTGTGTTTGTGTGTGTGTGTATCTGTGTGTGTGTTTGTATGTGTGTTTGCGTGTGTGTATCTGTGTGTGTGTT